>CBMN010037738.1:0-10297 GCA_000582825.1 Hordeum pubiflorum
TGAGGCGGTTGTGCATCGGCGTGCCTAATGGAGAGAAATTATTGTTTTTTAAACACTGCGCACCGAGACTGTTCACCGGAGGTACTGTTCATTTTTGGAGGGTACTGTTCATGCTTGACACATAATTGAGCAGTACATTTTCAAAAAAAATTCAAAAAAACCAAAAAAAGCAAAAGCTTCCCGCTTTAGTATATGTACTGATGGGCCGGAGGGCGGCAATTTCTTTTCCTCCTGGCCTGGAGCCTAATGGGAGGCAGCGTTTCTTCTTCTCGGAGTGTGTGGCATGGTGTCTCAGAGGTCTTGCCGTCTCAAGTGGTGTTGTCCCCGGTAACGGTGAGGTAATTCCGGCGGAGAAGAAGCTTTGGACCCAATTGTATTTTCCATCTTTGTTTTGGGTCTTTTCTGTAATAGTCAGGGACTAGTTTGTTATTTCTTTTAGTTATGTGTCCCGTTGTAATCTGCTCTATACCTGCTTTGTTTAATCAAATGCAGCTTTGGGGTCCTTCTGGATCCCTCTTTTCGCCTAAAAAAAAGGTTCGTCAAGACGTACGTTCGCGGAAATGCTCAAGTGGTAAACAACGAGCCAACCGGGGAGGGCCTTAACAATGGCATCTAGTCACTCACGGGTGCATCTTTTCTCAGTGTTGACGCAGCCTGCCCTATCAGCCTACGTTAAAACTGACGTCGATTTCGACCTTATGCATTGACTCACACCAACAAGGCCGGTCTTGCGCGTGGCTGGGATTCTTCCCTTCCGGGTGGCAATGATTGGGAATAAATATATTTTTTAGTTGATGATTGGAAATTGACATCTCTTCATGCCACTTCCAATGCATTGTTGCTAACATGAGGTGCTAAGTGCATTAAAATACTTAGCAACTAGTCTTTCCAATGCATAGGTGTTTAGGTTTGGTTGCTAAGCTTTCCCCATTGAATTGTTTAACAATTAAACTCCTTCATCTATTGGTTGGTAGCCATTTTGCATAAGTCCACATGCTTAACACCGTTTCCTCCTAGGGTCACCATAATGTTCTTTCTCTTCTTTAATTGCTTTGCCACATCATTTTTTTGCCTATGTGGCACCCTTAGCACATGTACACCGTGGAGCGCTGGGAAGGGTCTCAGAGACTGAAATTGCATAATAGCACACAGATGGAAAATATTGGTAAGAAGGGAATGTGAAGGATGAGTTATCAAACTTGTATAACATATTTGTGCTGAAAACTCAATGCATAAATATAAAACAGGAGTTTATATACATCAATCACTCCGTTGGAAAAGACAATGCCTAGGAGCCGCTTAGGCACATGCGCTAAGCAACAAGCAAACACCTCACCTAGGGCATATGCAGTAGTCTAGATGGTGCAAGCAAGGAAATGTCCATTTTAGCAAAAAAATCATACTATATTGCATTGACCGGCAAATAGGCCCTATTTCAATGAAAGTAGCTAATGATTTACTCCTCTACATGTCACAAAAAACAGGTTTTGCACATCTAATACTCAAAATACACCCCTCGTACTCAAAATCACACGGTGGCCTAGTCGATGCTTAGGATATGGCCAACCGCCTCGCATGCGCCTAGCGCTTTCTCCAAACTTGATCCATCGGGAGGGAAGATAAAACTGAAGGCCTTTTTCACAAAATCTCCTTTGGAATTGAAGTCAGGAATACCAGGAGAACAGAAATAAATGTCGCCATTCGAACAAAGCAGCAAGCACATCGTGCATGCACTCCCGTGCACAACCGAGAGGAAGAGAGGCGACATGCCATGCAGAAGAGAGAGCAGATCAACCGCCGCGGCTGCTGTGTCCGCGTGGCGGCTCCGCCCGCTCCTGCACCTGCTCATCCTCTTCTCAGCGATGCCCCGCGGCGCACTCTCACGGGGCCTGGCGCTGCCGCCACTGCCGGCGCCGGTGGTGCGGAACATAACATGCAACGGCATCCCGTACCCATTTGGCGTCCGAGGCAGATCCATCCCCGGCTTCGAGGCAGATCGCCCGACGCCCCACGGCAGGTGAAATGCCATGCATGTTGGACTTGAGTCTGTTAAGAATCATGAGAACGACCTTAAAAGTATACTACTCCCTCTGTTCCATAAGAGCATCTACAACCAGACATAGCAAATATGACCCCCTAACCGTCCGCGGACGCGTCCGGTCAGTGACCGGGCGTGTCCCCTATTTGTTCGCCCGTGTAGCTACACTCCTCATTTTCTTCCTCATATATCTGGTCACTTGCACGTGATTGGTGGAGAGGAAGATAGAGAAAGAAAAGAATGAATAAAGAAAAAGAAAATGTGGTCCGAGGTGGGGTCGCGTCCTACGTGGCGGACTGACCGGGCGCGTCCGGACGCGTCCGCGAGCCCTCATATCCTCCCTATATTTAAGATGGATATGTATGAGCGTTCGCGGACAGCTCGGCCGTATAGGGATGATATGAGGGGTCCGGCTGGGTCACTTTTTTCCCTCTCTCCTCTCCGGTTACTGACCGGGCGCGTCCGCGAACGTATGAAGGGTCATTTGAGGCGTCCGGTTGTGGATGCTCTAACGTAAGAATTTTAACTTAAAGTTGCGTGTGTGCGTACGACTTTCATCACAAGGGAACTCAAAATCCTGTTGGTCATATCTACGCACCCGCGTACACGATTTTGTAGTACACATATACTTCGTGCCTCGCATATGCATCGTTCAAGAGCATCGTGCAAAGCTAAGGTCAAGTCATTTTCCACAGGTTGGGCAAGGAAGGCGGGAGAGCCGGAGAGTGCCGTCAAAAGCAACGGCGCCTTCATCCCACAATATAGTGTTTTTTAAAGAGAAAAGGTGCATTTTAAACGGATAAATTCCACAATGTAAGCAACGAGGCAACCGTGGTGGACCTGAAAAATGACACATCTTTTACGGGCGCCATCTTTCTCAGTTGTCGGCTTGTCGCAACGTTGGCCTTGACGTCAATTTCGACCTTATGCATCGACTCCACGAACAAGGCCGGTCTTCGCCGTGGCTGCGATGCAGTATTTACAACTGTTGCCATTTCCTTCCGACCAACAATGATTGAAGAAATTGACATCTCAGAGACTTCGCAATTGCATAACAGCACACGCAGTTCGAGATTATTAAAAAGTACAGACCGTGAGGAATGAGTTACCAAACCATAACTCGCATCTGTGCTTAACTCTCAATTCATAAGGTTAGGATTTAAATCTGATCAGAAATCAAGTCAAACCCCCTAAAAAATGGAAATGATAAATCTCGAACGTCGGATTTTAAGAATGACAACCCGAACATTCTTCATGGCACCTTTAGTTCACGTGAGGTTTGCAAACATAGCAATTTTCTAACAAAAATAAACTGAGGACAAAGTCGTCATGTTTTAATAACTAAAGTTGCCACCTCGTGTTAACTAAAATTGCCATGAAAAAACTTTCGAGATGAAATGCTTAAAATCCGAACGTTCGGGATTTATCGGGGTCTAGAAAAAATGACACTTGGTCTTCGGCAAGCAAAAAACTTTCGAGGTGAAATGCTTAAAATCCGAACGTTCGGGATTTATCGGGGTCCAGAAAAAATGACACTTGGTCTTCGGCAAGCAAAAAACTTTCGAGGTGAAATGCTTAAAATCCGAGCGTTCGGGATTTATCGGCTTCCCAGTGTGGGGCATGTACTGAACATCAGTGCAAAAACAAGAGCTAATACACATCAACACGTGTATTAAGAAGAAAGAGGTATATCCTTGTTCAAAAAAGGACACAAATAGTGGGGCTTTTTTGCACAAAATTGCCTAGGCGACGTTAGGCCAGATTAATAGCAGGAGACTAGAAGAAAAGACTCCTGGTGCATGCACTCCCGTGCACAACCGAGAGGCGACATGCCGTGCGGGAGAGAGAGCAGGTCAGCCGCGGCAGAGGCTGCCGTGTCCGCATGGCGGCTCCGCCCGTTTGCGCCCTTGCTCGTCCTCTTCCTCTTCTCGGTGATGCCCCGCGGCGCACTCTCCCGGGGCCTGGCGCTGCCGCCACTGCCGGCGCCGGTGGTGCGGAACATAACATGCAACAGCATCCCGTACCCATTTGGCGTCCGAGGCAGATCCATCCCCGGCTTCGAGGTGGCGTGCGGGGAGAACAAGGAGGCCATGCTGAATATCGACGACGAGCATAGCTATAAGATCGTCCACGTGTCGGTGGAAGGAGCCTTCGTCGTCGTCTTAGCCGGGCCCATCAGCCAAGTCTGCTACAGCCGCAACGGCAAGCAGACGCAGGCCACCGGAATCGATGGTATCAGCTTGGAGCGGACGCCCTTCTCCTTCTCCAGGCGCAATAAGCTGGTGGTCACTGGATGCAACTACAGGCTAGTTGCTAACTTCGGCAACTCGGTGCCTGTTGGCAGCCCTTGGCTACCTACCACCTGCACCTCCTATTGCAACGGAAGTTCCAACGCCGTCGACTGCCTTCACGGGGTGGTCTGCTGCGAGGCCTCCGTGCCGATGGATGCCGCTCGAGAGTTCAAGTATGGGTTTGACAAGATATCAGAAAATGTCACCGGCGACGAGGGCGGCACCTGCAACGCTGCCTTCTTCCTCGACCAGGATGCCCAAGTCTTCGAGGGTGGCAGAGGCAATGGGCAGAAGCCGCTCAAAGACGTGCTGTTGCCGGCGGGCAACCGCAGGATGGTCTTGGATTGGGCAGTTGGGCGCGTCACATGTGACCAGGCCTCCAACTACAACTTGGCGCCGATGTACTGCAACAGTATGAGTGGATGCATCGATGCGTCCAGTGGAGCGGGTTATCTCTGCAAGTGCAACACAGGGTATGACGGGAATCCGTACACCGCAGATGGATGCCTAGGTAAATATTTCTTCATCCACCAGAGAGATATCGATGACCTACAGTATTGTAGAATTTCACCTGCAGCTTCATATGAAAGCACACAATGGTCAGTCTTCACTTGTAGCCTAGGCAGATTAAGTGATTAGCAAATATGTCATTTTAGCACAATCTGAAGGAAACCACCCTGGTCCCAATATTTGTTAGCACAAACTGATGAAGAGACTAAAATCTAGGCAAGAAAGCTGAAATGCGTAAGTATTTTTCTTAGATCAGCTACAGAGATAAAGCCACTGTCGATACCAGGTGATCTCGTGCATGGTCCATCACTAAGACTGTCCTTACACAAGATCTTCAACCGTGATCTCATGCATCGGTCCATCAATAAGACTGTCCTTACACAAACTCTTCAACCTTACCACTGCTTCAAGAATCTATCCATAGATTCTTCATATCTCGCTGTCTATAATCCTGAAAACAAATATAATTCTTAGCTCATAAGTGTACCAACGGCAGCTGAATAGCACATATTCAAGATTCTTCTTATCAATTTATCCACCATCATGCCATTGGCTCTAAAACTCTGACCTAATTTCAGAAATGAACATCAATGTTTGTCTGTCTACCACAGAATCAAAAAATAAATGATGGATGGTTTTGGTTTGAGCACAAAGGAAGCAACTCTTGACATCCACATCCCGACGTTTCTGAAATTATCCTGGGAACAGCCAATCATTGCAAAAGGCCAAAAAAATACGGTTTCTGGAGAGAACTCTCGAGGTCAAGACAGCATGCTATAAGTTGGTCCGGGGCTCTGCATCGATTGATGCACGCAGCCAATTCTGTTACTCACACAATGACGAAATACAGGGTTATCATCCCAACCCTCAGCAATAGGCATATTCTTTTTTTCGCAATTACGTAAAGATTCCAAAACAAAATAGACAGATTACTTGAACCAAAGCACCATTCCCTACTTTCCATCTCCACCGTCTTTGCTTCATGACATGCCCAAACAACTCCATCCCCGGAAAAGAAGACAAACGAGAGGGCGCAAACAAATAGGCTTACGATTGCCATAGTTATAGAAATCAACATTCTGACGTATTAGCACCCAAATGATATCTTTGAATTCAATAGGGAAGCAAACAGCAGGTCCTTAACACTAGCAATACCTATCTCACCGAATTTGTTCTGCCGATAAATCAGGCTAAAATAAGCAAACTGACATGTCTTCTCCTTCACGCGGACATCTGAGTGTCAATAGCCTTCATGGTCCCTGAAGGGAACTTGATGAAAGAAAGCAAATAAGAAGGAATGCAAGCAGGCTCAAGTATTCATTTCATCATTTTCATTGTTATTTTGCTCTGGTTCCAAACGTAACAAGGAAGTTGAATTCGATTGTCACATGTATAAACCAGCGGATAGACTTGTATATGCTTTTATGAATATAAATGACTCTGATTTTTTAAATGAAGTGTTGCATTTTTTATTTAGATATAAACGAATGCCGGAATTTCGACAGCAACCCTTGCTACTTTCCGGAATCCTGCAACAACACCAAAGGAGGTTTTACTTGCTCATGTCCCCGTAACATGACCGGTGACGGTTACAAGAAAGGGACAGGCTGCAATGAGGCGCTCATTCCATCTGGTAATGTCCTATGTCTAGAAACATTTGACAGTTTACCGGTAGTAACATCTAACTTTATACTTCGAAAAATCACCCAAAATGTATATGGTTCAAATGTACTTAGCAATTCGTACAATATCAAAAGCTACAACTCAGCTACTTTTTCACTACCTCTGTTTCTTTTTACATGTTTTGGGCCTGGATGCAGTCTCCAATGTACTACCTTTGACCATTAACAATTACATGCTAGTCGAAATTATTTTAAAGAGTAATGAAATTAAAGTATTTCTGATGACAAATCTACTTATAAGATTTCCACATGAACATGAAATACTTTTGTGTACATTAGTTGTATAAGTTCTATGAAGTTGATTGTATGCATTCTAAGACGACATCTGAAAGATAACAGAGTACCACCTCTTCATGTAGTCATCATATCCATTTTAATTCTATTTTTGAGAAGTTCCTTAAGCATGCACATTCATCCTGGTCTCCAAGCTGTAGACATATATCATATATGTCTATCTTATGGTAGAACTACTTTAGGTTCTCAAGCGCTGATGTAGCCATATATAAGTCCAGGTTACAGTTAGTACCGTCAGAAGATCTAATAATGAACATTCTCTTCCAATGCAGGTTCGCCTATGCAACAAACGCAAGGTAAAATAGAACTAGTATTTGCTGACCACTCACACAAGAAGACTAATTTAGTAGTGCTACTGACGATCTATGGCTATCTGTTAGGTTTGAATGTGTGCACTCCTGGAAAGAACCCCTGCGTGTACTTGGAGACCTGCAGCAGCGATGGAGAAGGGGCTGCTTGTGATTGTCCTCAAGGCATGCGTGGTGATGGCCGGAAAAAAGGAAAAGGCTGTCAAAAGCACTTCCCTCTAGATACTGCTTTGGGTAAACTTACTCAAGAAACCTAGCATACCAATTTTTATTATTATATTTTGTTTTTGCTTCATTCTTATTCCAGTGATGCAATTCTCAGGTAAAACAGTTCTGCAATTCGGGTCTTTTAGCCCCTCATCCTTCTCTTTTTCATCCACAACATATTTTTCTAAACAAACATCAAATTTGCATGTACATAGAAAATTCACACATCTAAATGTGTGATTGTTTTTGGTTTAACTTTAAAAATCAAACACAGTTTTTTTTCTAATAAAGTTTGCAGGGGGGGCAGGGGCACCTGAGCTCCAAAATATGTCTCTATATCTTTTGTGATGGCTTATAGTATATGAATGGCCATGAACTACATGCATAAAACATTACACAAATATACATAGAGCGTTTATGATTTATGACTATAAGATAAGTCTAACTGGATTAAAGGCATCTTCCCTGATGCGTAATGACTAGTGTTAAGGAGATTTGACAGCTTATGCTTGACCTAAAGATCACATCAATATTGCACCTGCATGGGAGTAATCAGAAGTAACTTGGTACCTATCAGCATTGCATACAATTTTACTTCCACATATAAATGAAGAACGAAGACTTAGACAAGCTGCACATATTTTCATCCAAAATTTGTAGGTGTTGGTCTTGCACTTGTGGTTACAATATCTAGCACAGCTCTGTGCTACTACTGGGGCATGAAGAGAAGAAAGGCAAGAAGAAAGAGATCCGAGTTATTCCGTAAGAATGGAGGCTTGCTGTTGCAGCAGAGATTTTCAGCAATCACACCTCAAAGTAAGGACTCGTCAGCAAAGATATTCAGTGCGGAAGAGCTCAAGACCGCGACTAACAATTACAGTGAGACTCGAATCCTTGGCCGGGGTGCATATGGCACAGTGTATAAGGGTGTTCTTCCAGATGAGACTGTGGTTGCTGTAAAGAAGTCTAGGGTGTTTGATGAGAGCCAGGTGGAGCAATTTGTCAATGAGATTACCATCTTATCACAGACCGATCACCCGAATGTTGTCAAGCTTTTGGGGTGTTGTCTTGAAACAGAAGTACCTTTGTTGGTGTATGAGTTCATACCCAACGGAACACTCTTCCAGCATATCCAAAACAAAAGTGCACCTCTCTCCTTAACATGGGAGGATACCTTAAGGATAGCTGCACAAATAGCAGAAGCACTTGCCTATCTGCATTCCACATCTTCTATACCAATTATTCACAGGGATATCAAATCAAGCAACATACTGTTGGATGAGAACTTTGTGGCTAAAATATCAGACTTTGGTGCTTCGAGATCAGTTCCATTTGATCAAACTCATGTAACCACCCTTATTCAAGGTACCATAGGGTACCTCGATCCTGAATATTTCCAAAGCAGCCAGCTCACAGAGAAGAGTGATGTCTACAGTTATGGAGTAGTTCTTGCAGAACTATTGACAAGGCAGAAGCCTTTTTCTGTAGGCAGGCAAGAAGAAGCATGCAACTTAGCCATGCATATAGTGATTCTAGTTAATGAAGGGCGCCTACTTCAGGAGATAGAGCCACACATTTTGGAAGAAGCAGGTGAAGAGCAACTCTATGCAGTTGCGCAGCTCTCCGTGAGATGCTTAAGTATGAATGGACAAGAACGACCCATTATGAAGGAGGTTGCGTCAATTTTAGAGGAGCTAAGAAGGTCATTCACCAAGGAGCAAACTATGAGAAAAACAGATGAACCATATAATGAACAAGGGAACCTTCTACGTGAAGGAAGCTCGACTTCCAGCCTGCACCGTTCAGAAGGAAGTACACTGTTGAGCATGGAGGCTGAAATGAAAGCTTCTTGTCAGACTCCAAGATGACCCTTCTCATAGTATTTTAATGTCAGTTGACATCTCAAGACAATGTGTAATATAGTTATGGAGAATTGCGTAAAATAGCTCAGAGTAATCACTACTTACGTATTCTTGATATCCCGCAAATCACCACAAATTCTTGATAACACAACTGTGGGTTCATATCCAATTTCACTTCCGAGATTTACACTAAGTCAACATGGCATCACATTTGTTCCTAATTTTGATCTAAATCAAGCGTTAAAAACCGTCTCGACTGATTGACATTGAGATGTATGCAAAACCAGGGGGATGCGGAGTGCCTGTGAAAACCTAGTCACATGTGCCTAATTGGCCCCTCAGGATTAGGTTGTCAATTATGCAGCTAGTCCATGGTTTAAAAAAAAGTACTATGTTGATCCGAACCCAATGCATTGGGTTGCGTCATTCCAAGTTCTAGTAGCATTTGAGACCTAGCTTAACGATGGGCATTTTACACATAAACAGTGAGTCTAGTATACACGTATATCGGTGATTGTCAGTTTGTCACACATACCGATCATTGATCATGGATTAATGGCTTTATTGATATATAATTTTACCACCTCAAAGCATAATCCGCCTAAATCTTAGATGAAATGTATGCAGGATGTGGGTATTAATACACTTCTTTTCCCTAAGTAACTGGCCGGATCAACCTAGTTT
This sequence comes from Hordeum pubiflorum, assembly GCA_000582825.1. Classification (NCBI taxonomy): domain Eukaryota; kingdom Viridiplantae; phylum Streptophyta; class Magnoliopsida; order Poales; family Poaceae; genus Hordeum; species Hordeum pubiflorum. The sequence goes on from CBMN010037738.1 coordinate 9,877, forward strand.
GATCAATACATTAACTTAAACATCACGATTGGCCTTCGAAATACTCCCTCTGTTTCTAAATATAAGTCTTTTTAGACATTCCACTACGAACTACATACGAATGTATATAGACATACTTTAGAGCGTAGATTCACTCATTTTACTCCGTATGTAGTCTGTAGTGGAATCTCTACAAAGACCAATATTTAGGAACTGAGGAAGTAGAACATATACTCCTACTTTGGTACAAGCGACTCATCCAGGCCTCTTGCATTCCACCGCGGAAGAAGCCAATAGCAGTTCCAAAGTATATATAGAGATAAATATCCTAGGTTTTAGCCCCTTACCTCGCCGCCATGGCGCCAGGCCCAGGGACTTCGGCGCGGCTCCGACCCTGGCCTCCCCGAGCAAGCTCCGGCCTCATCGCCGCCCACATCCCCCC
>CBMN010037750.1:0-10677 GCA_000582825.1 Hordeum pubiflorum
TTATTGGAAATGATACATGTTGTTGTATGCGGTCCAATAAGTGTTGAAGCGTGCGGTGGATATCGTTATTTTCTTACCTTCACTTATGATGGGAGTGGGTATGGGTATATTTACTTAATGAACCACAAGTCTGAAATGTTTGAAAAGTTCAAGAAAATTCACCCTTGCGAGATCTGGTGCCTACCACCGCCACCTGAGCTATCTGGCGCCTACCAATTCCTACCTTGCGAGATCTAAAGGTATTACATCTCTTATCCCACCTAGCCCCCACTCTGCACCTCCCCCACCCACTTGTCGATCCACCCTTGCTTTCTTTCCGACAGCTCAATTAACTTCCAATTTGGTTCCTTGACCCCTTTTTGATTCATGTTCCTATTTAATAAGACCATCACAAGTGGTTATTGAAAGATATGATCCTTGCAAATGTCAATGTGGAGTTAACCTAAGTCATCAAGAACAATGGTACACTTCGTATTCAAGTTTGATGTATGATTCATCCCATTGGATTATTTATGAGGTTGTAGATAGATCAGTGATAAGTATGCTATTTCACTAGTGGAAGTCAAATGGAGGACTACATTTTGTTTGATTATCCTTTTTGAAGTTCCAATTGTCATAATTCACTTGAGTCTGACTCGCTATTGCTTCTCGATCTGAAAGAAAATCCATGATGCACCAACGACGCATGTTTTGTTAATTCTCACTGTTTAAGATTGGTAGTAGTAGTAGGTAGAACTGAAGTTACATTTTTATTAGTAGTACAAGTGAGTGAATAATTGAAGTTGCATTGTTCCTAGTAGTACAAGTGAGTTAAGAACGGAAGTTCCAATATTTCTACTGAAATTTTTGTGTTTAGTCATTATATTTTTATTGTTGTTTCTAAATGTGAAGCTTGTGGTTGTGCCTATGCAACTAAAGGTTACATTTGGTTTCATTTAGGATTTGGAGCTGTTTGGATGCTATCTGAGCCTCCTTCATCTGCTGCTAGAGCCACCATGAAATCCAGCATGGTTGCACTAGCGTGTGGATGACGCGAACACACATCTCGCCCGCTTTCCGGGTACACACAACCTACGCCCACAAGTTGTTGGTTTGCTGCTCCGCATCTTCCATTGTTCAGTGTCGGGTAAGCGAAAATGTTCAGCATCCAATAGGCAAAGGAATTAGTTCTATGTTTTTCCAGCCAATTTATACAACATAGTTGTTCTTTTTATTCAATGGAAACATGGTTGTTCTTTGTTTATTCCTGCAAATTTAGATGCATATCTGAGCCTTCAAAAGAATAAGTATGCCTCGGGATTTGATTTATTTATTCAGATGGCTGGGCCAATGGAGGTGAGTAACTTAATCTAAGATTGAACTTTTTCTACTCAACCAAATGGTTCCTATTTACCGGCTTGCCTCCTTGGTGAAAGAACTACCCAAGAAGTTGTAACAGTTAGCTTTACTTTTAGTTCTCCATCAACGAGATGACAAGATTTCAAATCTACAATACTAAGATAACTTATTACATTTTATCAGTTACTTTAGAAGAAATACAAATTTCAGTTATTATCCCATTTATATGGTAGTGTACTATAAATCTACAAGAAGGCAACAACCAAATTGTGTTAGTGTTACGGAAGACTGACAAAGTGTTGGTACTGACCCGACATCAATAATTTAATTGACACGCTACTACATTACTGAATTATTGATTGGTGGATCTTATTACTATCATCACTTGATGGGTGACGACAATGTCTTTTCAAAAGTATGAACCAACACATGCTTGCTCTGTATGATTCATGTTGTCCAACGTACTGTCTATTCCGTAAACTTTACTCCATCAGAGTTACTGTTTAATTTTTGATATGCTTTAGGAACTATCTACTTCACTCCCTCATCGAGCAATTTCTGATATGTATAAATAATATTTTGATCATCCTACGCTTCTGCAAGAGTAAGAATACCAGATGGCATTTTATGTATTAAACAATCTGGGCTTGATCTCAATATAGGATTGTGCAGCACATGTGCGTAGATGAAATAATATCATTCTCTAATTCTCTTTGATTAAGAGTGTGAGTTTCTGTTATTATGTGTGAGTATTATGGGACATGCACTCCAAATGATTTGATAGATCAACGCATAATGATCTTTTGATACCTCTTGATAGGACATATTTTACTTTCCAATTTCATAAATATAATTGTTATGGGTTTTATATCTCCGTTCAGTGACCAACTTCAGCGCAGAAATAGAATATTTTCATTACTTTAGTATGAATATACAAATTCAACAGTAATGCCTTTCGTTTTATTTCATAAGTGCAGCACATTCACTGGAAAGTGGGCGAACACATCAGCTAAAGTGCATGAACAGATATCACATTTTTAATAATAGTTTTGTGTCATTTTCCATGTATGATAACATACGCTGGGGAAGGAAACAACAAACAGATATGATGGAATTCAGCAATTCAAATGTCATGGTAAAATATTAGTTTTCCTTCATCACGACAAGATGCAGTATCAATCATTGTAGACTTTTTTACATCTAATGAAGCAATTACAGTTGGAGCAGATAATCCTGTCATCAGGCAAGCCGTTTGTACTACACTGACCTTGTTGCTCCAGAAACTTAGGGCTCCTTTGATTCAAAGGAATTCTATTGGATTTTTGGAGGATTGAAATCCTTAGGATTTTTTCCTACATTGGTCCTTTGATTCATAGGATTGGATTCCATAGGAATTTTTCCTATGAAATCTTTTGTACTACATTTCATAGGAAATCTAATATCCACTCCAACCTCTTTTTACAATTCCTTTGTTTTTCCTGTAACATCAAACACTCCTTGCTAATCCTATAGGGTTCAAATGGACATGCCACTCCAACCCTCTATTTTTCCTATTCCTACGTTTTTAAAATCCTGTGAATCAAAGAGGCCCTTAAACAGTTAAGACAATAACTGGATATTGGAGAATACACATGGTTAATTTAGTTACTTTCGTTGATATTGGTGTCCTTTGTACTTGAATAACACTTTAGCCATATGGTTTGTATCAATTTCTTGAAATGTGAGAGAAAAATCCAAATGATATGTTGTATTCAGATATTACTATTACCTCATAAACCCTTAAATGTGCACACGAGCGTTGAAGTTATCTACATGATGTTTCATCCATATATCCTTCTGTAGTTTAATGGAAATCGTGATGCCATGTATTTGTATTGTTTATTAAATGTTGATTGATTTCAGACAAGCACTAAACTAGTTAAGTAAGAGAAACATTATTGTCATTATAATACTAGAATCTTTAGCGATGGCATATTAAAAAAATTGTTTATTTAGGATTCATTTTTTTAAGTACAGGGGATGTCATAAATGAATTTTATCTTTATGTTGGTTCAAAGAAGTGCTGTGAATTTTCTCTTTATGTGGGTTCAAGGAAGTGTTGTGAATTTGCTCTTCATGTTGGTTCAAAGAAGTGCTAGCCTGCGGTACTAGGCACTGCGGTGGCTTGTGGATGGATTCGGAAGCATACATGCTGCCATGATTATTCTTTGCATTCCCTCTTTCCCGATCTCTGCCTAAATTCATGTCACATTTCTTGTTCTCTGACTCTGACATCTTCTCACCGTTCTTGTACTTCACAATCTTCATGATCCACCTTTCTTTGAGAAGCTAAGTGATGTTGTTGTAGTGATGTAAGTGTGCGAGGATTTAGTAGCTCACTTGAGTATTAGCTTGGCATAGAAATCAGTAATCTGATTGGGTGTGATTAATGCCTTGATATCTTGACTTTGATTACTGCACATGTTTGGTTCGTCAGAATCCATAATTCAAACATGAGTTTATGCCATGGGAAATAAACACGTTGCATCATTTGTGCTTAATAAAATACCCATGTAATCTACCTAGTACTTTCCAGAGTATATATTTATATCTTTGCTAAATGGGGCCTAAAAAGGAGACGATGTATCTATGTGTTCTTTTTTATGGGCAAGGAGGTGTTTGAGTTGCCTGTATATTTAGATGATTCATATTGCAAACTACTGCATTCAAATTCTTTGCAAAACAACTTAGCCCCACAAACATGTGCAATTCATGTCAACCGGCGTGACAAAGCGCGCATGTCGCTTCTAGTACATTCTATATTATAAAGCCCTTTGACTTGATCATTATCCAGATGTAACATGTAGGAAGGAACACTTTTCTTTCTGCACTAGCTACATAGCTAGACTCATTTCTTGCAAGAAGAAACAATCGAAAAAAATATATTATTTTGGGAGCACAAAATCATCATGAAATTTTTTATGCATGTACTCATAGATGTGTAGTAATATGTGTGTATGATTCTATTATCAATATTTTTTGTATATGGTGTACAAAAGACAAATACGTGAATCAAAATGGAGTTACCTTTTTTACAATATACATAAGTCACAATTTCTCTAAAAACACTAGCCGCGTTTTTTAAACGTGTATTTCTCTCCCCTCTCTTTCTGGTTCGACTATTTGATCATCACTTTCTCTGATTCCATCCCACGTGCCTCGTGTGTCAAGTTGGAGTTTATATCCACATTTCGTAAGTAGCTAGCCACTAGCCTGCCATATAAGTATTGTTAATTCATACACTCGAATGTAATTCTAACTTTAGCAAGCCCTCAGAGAGTCCATTCTGGTTGGACTTGGGGTACATCGCTTTCTCGGGAGCGGATTTGCGGTTATACGGTCTATATATACCATGCACAGGCAACTCCAACATTGACCCGCAAATCGGGCACCACATCTATTCACGAACAGGTGACCAGTCTATGTGTCTACCAGTAAAGCCAATTTGAAATTGAAATTCAAATAAGTCTGATACATAGTGCTCACCGGATCACACCAACATCGAATCACACCAGCATCAGATTAGATCAATGGCCGATCACAACCCCAAAAAGCAAAGTATACTTAGTTTTTACATGCCCAATCACAAAAAAAAATATCAGTCCGTGCATTTTGTCCTGTCGGACCGTCAATCGAAGCATTCACGCTCAATCTGTCGTTGCCTCCGAGTAGGCCGCCTCGTCATCCACCTCCTTCTCCGCCGCCCAGATCTCCTCCTGCTCCACCCTCTCCAGCTCATCTTTCTGCCAACATTTTGAAATGGACGGCTTGCACAATCATTCTTGCGTCGTCATTAAATTCCGCCAACATCAAGGTGAGCATATTCGTGTCCACCAAAATGGCTACGATCTCCACCTTCTTCTCCTCGAACTTGGCCTTCTTCTCCTCAAACTTGGCCTTCTTCTCTTCGATCATGGTCCTCCTCTCTTCGAGCTTGAGTTTATTCTCGGTCACCTTCATCAAAAACTCAAACATCTCCGCCTTTTTTCCTCCTTGATGTCGGAGAGCTTGACGTATGCCTCCTCATTCTTTCTCAAGATGTCTTCGAACCTTTCTGTCATCTTGGCCGCCACACATCCTCTCGTCGCCCTCTTCTCCTCCCATTTTTTTTCTCGGAGCCCACTTCTAACCTACTTGGGCGGTTATTTTGTTGAGTCGGTTGGGTCCGATTTATTCCTCGGTACCTTGGGAGACAGACTTGTCAATGTATAGGTTCCACTTGGGGTAGTCCATTGAACTTCAACCAACAATGCATGACGATGGAATTTTTCTTCTCCAACTTCTTGAACACACTACACACATGCGAAGGCTACAAAATAAAACATTGTCAATAGTGGCTATCCGGCTACAAAACTATGCATATCCGGATACAAATGAAGTACACAATAATGCATACATATTCGGCTACAAATGATCTACACAACAATTCATACATACCCGACTACAAAACTATGCATATCCGGCTACAAAACTATGCACATCCGGCTACAAATGATCTACACGAGAATGCATATTCGACAAGTGATGTACACATATTAACAACTTATTTGCTCGGTGATTTACACAGGACTAGGCCACCATGTGATGAGTTGCATCAAGTGGCCACAATACGTTGACACATTCTCTTGGGTGGTGTATCATCGATGTTTGAGGGACTTTGATTCATGGTTGCGGATGACCGTCGAGGAGTAGGGCGCAAAATGCTTGTCTTCATGGAACCAAATATGAATGTTGGCCCAAAAGGTTGGGCCCTTTTGCTCAACGCCATGGATCGAATCGAGTCATCCACCTGCAAGTCCTCATAGGCACCTCCTCCTCTGCTACCCTCGTCGATAATATCATACATTTCCATGTTTGCGTCGTCGTATGCCGTCTCTCCCACTTTAGGTATACCAACGAAAAGCGTGCAGGCACCCATCTGCTCCACGCTTGCTGTCCATGTACGAACAAGCGATGGCGATGAACACTCAGAGAAAAGCTGCAGCACGGCGTTGACGTCGACGATGAACTGCACGGCGGCGGATGTCGGGGACTGTGTACCCAGCTGCTTGGGGGCATAATAGTACAGAGCCTTGTAATGCTCCGGCCATGGTGGCATCTCCATGGTCGGCAGGGCCCTGTGGCCCGGGCTCCAGCATCCACCATGTTCGCGACCTGCACGTCCACTGCCTCGTCCGCCACCAGCACGCCCTCTGTCGGTCTTATGCTTCTTGAGTTTTTTCGTTTTTGCGGCCTTCACTTTGACGTGGCGATTCTGCCGTGTCGTCGAGTTGATCTTCCGGGCGAGCGTGATGCTCGGATCCTCCACCATCTCCATCTCCATCGGGGTCTCCTCCGGATCCATGGGTCGGCGGCGGGAGGGAAGAAGAGAGTGGGAAAAGGGTGGGAATTTGGTGGAGAGCGGCATGATGGAAGAAAAGAGTGGGGGATTTTGCCGCGGATACAGTGCAGCCAGCTACAAAACCGCTGGCCCCACCCCAATTTTTGGTGGACCGGAGTGTCATAGTCCTATGTGGCTCGTGTCCGGGCTCCGGAAAAGCCCCCACAGTTTGATTCGAATTTGCGGAAAAATGATGATCCGGACTGCTCCACGGACCGATGAAGTCGGCCTTGGATGGCTTGTGGCGTCCGGACAAGTGGGTCTGGATGGATATGGATGGTTTGAGGGTCGACATTGAAGATGACCTAAGCAAGCCCCACGAACCATGCGATGATTCCTCCCTATTGCAATCAAGAGGAAAATTTAATATGATCCTGCCATCCTCGACAAGAATGTGGTGCCATCAAAGTGAGAATTACTACACCACGACACAGAGTTGAGGTTGGAGTCAGCTGGCAAACTAAGAACCTAATGGAAGTGTGTGTTGGCAGAAACATCTTACCCTATCGAGGGAGATGGGTGCATGTTATATATGCAGGTTGCGAGCCTGATCACGCATACATAGTCGGTTAGAGATACAACTTGAGGAATAAGAAAGAAGATAGATAAGCTAGGTAGTTACAACCGAATATGACAGCTATGCCGTGAGCCGATCTATCTATCTCTAACTGAATATCTCTTGTTTGACACCCTCCCTTAATCACAACGTAGGCAAGTTGAGATTATATTTGAAATCATCAAACTGTCGTGTGCGCAAGGCCTTTGTGAATCCATCTGCGACTTGATCTCTAGAATGCACAACGCGAATGTCAACTTGCTTTTGAGCCACTCTTTCTTTCACAAAGTGAAAATCAATTTCTATATGCGTTGTTCTAGCATGGAAGACTGGATTCGCAGAAAGATAAGTAGCACCAAGATTGTCACACCGTAAGCAAGGAACCTTTGCATTTTTCACTCCAAGTTCCTTTAGCATGGACTGAACCCATATGATCTCAGTTGTAGCATTTGCTAGTGCCTTGTACTCTGCCTCTGCGCTTGACCTGGAAACAGTAGCTTGTTTTTGTGCACACCATGATATCAAGTTAGGTCCAAAAAACGCTGCAAAACCACCAGTTGAGCGTCTGTCATCAAGACAGCCTGCCAAATCAGAATCAAAGAAGGCATTGACAAGAGTGGAAGATGACTTGCTGAAATTCAGGCCTATGCTTAAAGTGTGTTTCACATATCTGACTATATGTTTTGCAGCAGTCAAATGAACAGTAGTGGGTGCATGAAGAAACTGGCAGACTTTATTGACAGCAAAGGAAATATCAGGCCTAGTCAGAGTCAAATACCGGAGTGCTCCAACTAGACTTCTGTATTTTGTGCTGTCCTCTTGACTCAAGAGTTTTCCTTATGCAAGAGATAATTTTTCTGAGCTAGACAATGGAGTGGGTGAGGGTTTAAAACCTTGTAGACCAGCCTTCTTGACAAGATCAGTTGCATACTTTTCCTCACAGAGATAAAGTCCATCCTTGTGTCTCTTCACCTCAATTCCAAGGAAATAATGCAAATCTCCAAGGTCCTTCAAAGCAAAATCTGCACTCAAGTCCATTAGGAGCCCTGTGATTGCTTCATTAGATGAGCTTGTCACAATGATATCATCAACATATATGAGGACAAATATGCATGTGTTGGACTTGTTGTAAATAAACAAAAGGTGTCAGATTTAGAAGGAACAAAACAAAGTGCCTGCATTTTATGACAGAGACGAGAGTACCATGCCCTTGGAGCTTGCTTTAATCCATACAAAGCTTTATCAAGTTTGCACACATAAGAGGGGATGTTTTTATTTTCAAACCTAGGAGGTTGTTTCATATACACTTCCTCTTCCAGAACACCATGGAGAAACGCATTCTGCACATCTAGCTATCTGAGACTCCAACCTCTGGATACGGCAATAGATAAAACAAGGCGAATAGTGGCAGCCTTAACAACCGGACTGAAGGTGTCCTCATAATCTATGCCATATCGTTGTTTGAAGCCCTTAGCAACAAGCCTAGCCTTATACCGATCAATGGTTCCATCGGATTTTCTTTTAATCCTAAATACCCACTTGCAATCAATCAAATATTTACCTTGTTGTGGGGGAACCAAGTGCCATGTCTTATTTTTCTTTACTGCAACATACTCTTCATTCATAGCTTTCTTCCATTTTTCATCACCAAGTGCTTCATCAATTGTATGGGGTTCACCTGTAGAACAAACCATGCCATATCTGGTTATATGTTTGTCGTTAACAGGTTGTATTACCCCATGTTGCAGCCAAGTGCGTCGAGGAGATGAGGGCACCAGATCATTGGCCGTAGAAGATCTGGTGTGCTACACAAGAGTTTCAGCCGCCACATCTGATCCCGAGGGAGATTCGGCAGCTGCAGCGTCAGGCGTGGTCTCAGTGGGATCCTTTGTGGCCAATGACAGCTGCATGGCGCCTAAAGGAGGCGCAGAAGATCCAACGGCGTGGGAGTTCGCGCCTGTCGCGCCTGTCATGGGGGGATCAGCACCGAGTCCTGCGCGTGTCCCCATACCAGCGGTGCCACCCGAGCCGCGATGCTTGTACTGCACCGGTTGGACGGGGAACCATGCATCAACTCGACCAGTTGGAGCACGCCAGGTGGTAGGAGGAGACTGGCGCGGAGTTGAGGGCGGTGCGCGCCCAGTGGAGAGTAGCCGCATGTCGTCCGTGGGTCCAGGAGCGTCGGCGCGCGTACCTGCGCGTGCGCCTGGCGCGTCAGACGTGCCCGTATCTGCAGCAACCGATCCCGAGGAGGATCTTGTCTCCTGGTGACGAACAGATCCCGAGGTGAATCTGTCTCCTATGCCGGGGCACATGTGATATGGCCCAAGATTTGTCCCAATGGCGGCATTTTCTTCGCTGTTTTCTCCTGTTTCATCAGCACAAGTCTCATGCGCACCATTAGTGGGGTTAGTCAACAATTGATCATCAATATTACTTCCCTCTTGATCAAAACCGGTGAGGTGAGGTGGTAGAAGGAGAATTTCTTGGTGAAGAAGGGCACCGGCATTAGGATGGAGATCAGTGACGGGAAATTTTGTCTCATCAAAGATGACATGACGAGAGATATAGACGCGACCCGTAGAGACATCTAGGCATTGTACACCCTTTTGTTAAGCACTATAGCCAAGAAATACGCATTGTTTGGAGCGAAACATGAGCTTGCGATTGTTATATGGACGGAGATTGGGCCAACATGCACACCCAAAAACACGGAGAGACGTATAGTCTGGTTTGGTGTGAAGAATTCTTTCTACTAGGGTGTCATTCTTAATAACACGACTAGGAAGCATATTGATGATATGAACAGCAGTGAGAAAAGCTTCATCCCAAAACTTGAGATTCATGGAAGCCCCTGCTAAAAGTGCAAGCCCTACTTCAACAATGTGGCGATGATTACGTTCGGCCGAGCCGTTTTGTTGGTGAGCATGGGGGCATGACACATGATGGGAAACGCCGAGAGTTTGGAAGAAGGAGTTCAATTTTCGTACTCCGCTCCCCAATCAGATTGAACAGCAATGATTTTGCTGTCAAACATGCGTTCAACAAGAGCTTAAATTTTTTTTAAACTTGGAACACATCGGACCATTTCTTAAGAAGATAGATCCAAGAGAATTTGCTGTAGTCATCAACGAAACTCACGTAATAGGTATGTCTACCAACAGAGGTAGGGTCAGGACCCCAAACATCAGAAGAAATTAATTGTAATGATTTGGTAGAGATACTAGTAGAAATTGGATAAGGCAATTGATGACTCTTAGCTCGTTGACATGAATCACAAATGGTTTCAACATGACGCTCTCCAACAAACGGGAGGTTATTTTTCCTAAGTAACTTTTTAACTAAAGAAAAAGAAGCATGTCCT
>CBMN010037752.1:0-13023 GCA_000582825.1 Hordeum pubiflorum
CCTCGAGCTTGACGGCGAGCGGCCCAAGTTCCTCCGGCTTTCTCTTGACCGGAGTGATGATTCGCGAGGACGAGGTGCTCGCGGACGAGCTCCTAGCAGCAGAGGGGCCGAAGGAGCCGCGGCGTCGGACCGCGAGCTCGCGGCGTTTGAAAGCCGGCGGCGGCCGGCGACCGTGCTTCAGCCAGTTCCGCGATCCCCGCTTGCGTGCGGCGTCGGAGACGCGGCGTCGGCGGCGGCGGCGTCATCCCCTCCATTTCCGTGGCCGTCCATGGTCGTGACGGCCCGCTAGGTTTTTTTTTGGCTCGCCGGCGGCGAGAAATTAGGGCGGAGTGAGAGATGAATCGTGGCGGAGCTGCGGCAGAGGAGGATAGGGTTTGACCCGTATCAGAGCGGTGAAACAGCATATATAGCGGTTCGGGGGTTCTTTTTTCGGGCGACGGTAAAAAATTTACGGACCGGATGCGCGATACGGGGTCTATTCTGGCTAGCAAAACGGGTCGAACCCATATACTCATCGAAATTATCCGGGTTCGGTCCTTTTATGGGATCTGCTAGAGATGCTCTAAGCTAGCACCCTAGTGCTCGCCCGGCGTATGCAGTTGGGAGTTCGTACGCATATGCGCTGCTGACTAATCTCAAGCCATCCTCCATCAGAAAGCACGCGCGTCGATCACACTTTTATTTCTCTCTCGCTCTCTATCCGATCTCTCTTTTTCAAATCATCAAAGCATGAAATGGAAGTTTGCGAGAAACTTCAACGGCCTACTCGTGACCGAGTGTCCATCAACAGAAAGTAGGTTATTCACTTGGTTACTGGCCGCTCGATTCATCTGTAGGTTTGTAGTGGACTCCGTGGTGTGGTTACAAAAGAAAGACTACGGGCTACAGCTAACTTGATGCATGGGAGTTCGGTTTTTCTCGCTACCTTGACTCGGGTCTATTATAAAGTTCATCAAAAGTATAAATATCCCAAACATAATAAATATTACATAAAACTCTCCAGATCACCGAACAATCCTAGCCGCCGTCAGAACGAGCCACTGACATGCTGCTCTCGTCACCCCCACACTGTAGTCAGCCTGGCATTGTCGATGACAGTTGAAAAGCCCTCGTCCACGTGCCCTTAAGCAGGGCCGGCCCTGGGCCATGGCGGCGAGTGCGACGGCCTAGGGCCCAGACCGAGCAGGGGGGCCATCCATCTGCTGGTATCGTATAGGAAAAAATACGAACAAAAGTCACGCACGATGAGCAAGTCAACAATCCCTAAATCCTTTCCTTCCTGCGCTCTCTTCCATAAACACGTCGCCATCTCATCGGCTTCTTCCCGTTCTCCATCTTCCCCAAATGCAGTTAATTGTCCCGAGTTCCTAAGTGGCTAGACCCCAACTCCCCAAGCTCTAATCAATGGATTTTTCATTGTATCACTATCCAATGGATTTCTTTGCAGCTTATATTTACCAAGTGCCCCGGCGAACAGATCCACAGAGGTGTGCTGGCCACCGGCAAGCTGGCGACACTTCAAGTGCCCTGGCAGGAATACGCAGTCGCGGAAAGCGGCAGCCCGCAGCCGTAGTCTGGATCTGATCGTCGGAGGGCAGGCCCTGGAGACGTGGAGTTCAGTCTAGGTAGTTCCTTGTAAATTTTTTTGGATCTCAGTTTTTTTACCCTTGGCTATTTGTTTCTGTTACGATGAATTGAGATGTGCAATAATGTCTGATTTGCTTCTGTTTGATTCCTCACTTGTAGTACAACATTGCAGTCAAATAGATTTTGCTAGTTGCGACATTTCAGGTGAAAAACAAACGGCTCGTGATATTTGCTGATGCACGTTTGTGGTTGGACTGCTAGAGTTGGAGTTATAGTTTGTGTTGAATTGGATCAGGAGTTGAGAACAATGTCATGTTTATGCATTTAGGTAAGAGTTAAGACCTGGGTTGTTGGAGCGTGAATCCTAATCATGTAATCATATGATATATCCGTGGACCGTGGTGTATTAAGACAGTATTTCCTAATGAAATTTACAATTGCTTTTATAGTGAGTCATCTCTGTACATGATACGCGTGGAAGTGATTTATTTATCTATTATATAGTGTAAGGGCCCATTTTCTCAGTTCGCACAAGGGCCTCTGTAATGCCAGGGCCGGCCCTGCCCTTAAGGACCAGCACCCAGGAACCGAAATTGCAGTCATCCAGGTATTGCTCACTCGCTCACCTTCTTGTATCTCTTTGGGTGTTCTCTGTTTTTGCCAAGCCAAAGAGTAGCGTTAATTTTTGAGCTCTGCAGAAAAAATGCATCGAAATATCCTGATATATTAACAGTTTGAAGTGGGGACAAATCATTCAATTACAAGCAAGCATGATTTTTATCCGTATTGAATTTTTGGCAAAGATGCATATTATTATCTATGAAAATGCAACTATTTTTACACCGTTTGTTTTATAATTTGAAAGAACAAAGGCAATCCCTCTTCTGCTTGAGAGCACAAATGATCCATGATGAACAGTAAAATCCGCCAAAAAAAATATACTGAATTTTTTACAAACTTGGCGAGTTTTTTGATTTTTATGAAAATCTGAAAAAAATTATCACTCCAAAATGCCTTTGAAAATAGAATTTTGGGAGCATCAACTTTTTTCCCCACATCTTCCATGAATGTCATTCCATGATGAAAGTTTGCAAACACTTGAAAAATTGTCAATGTTTGCCAAACAAAGTTCAGAATTTTTCAATTTTGTTTACTACTACCTCTGTACACTTTTATAAGACGTTTTAGATCACTAAGTTAGTGATGTAGAATGTCTTATAAAAGTTTACGGAGGGAGTAGTTTTTACCAACTTTACTATTCCTCAGAGAGCATTTGAGCACGTAAGCAGATATTCCACTTCCAGGAACAAAGAATATTATGCAGTCTTCTTACACTAAAATGTGCAACTGCACGTATTCCCACAAGCAACTTTGGAAATTTATTTGAAAATTACAGTGTATACTAGCGTATTCTATCAGCACGTATTCCCACTGTTGTAGCCCAGTTTCAATTATACATGCTGGTAGAATACACTAGTATATGTGAGTGCGGCTATTCTGCAGCCGAGCTCAGATGAGCCCGTGTATGAACAATAAAATAGTTATAAATGAAAAGTAATATCAGAACAGTCCTAATTTTTTGTGGTGTAAGATCCTCAAGTGTGTGGTGCCTGTGCGAAATTTGATGAAGTTTGGAGATGGAGGGGCTCGTGGCAAAAAAGGCAAATTTCGGGTGTCTGAGAAACTTTTGAAAACATCACTATGTGCACCCAGTTTTTTTATTTTTTTTGCCATCAGCTCCTTCAAATAGCTTTATATTTTGTGCGGACATCACGCATTTGAGCATCTTGGATGATTAAAAAAAATTCATATTTTTAAAATAAAAGCTGTTATTTTTTATTTTAATACTTGTTGAGTTCTGGAATGGTAGTCGCAACCTCTGGGTTCAAGCCTTATTGGTAGAACCTTCGGGATTGTCCACGAGAGGCTCACGAAGAACGACCCCCGCGTCGCTCCCGACTCAAGTGGTTCTCCAAACCCTAGGTGCCAGGGTCGCCATCTCCGTCCTTTCTTCGCTTCGTCGTCGCCGGAGGACGTTACTGGGCTAAGCCCGGTGGCCGACGACGGTGGCAGGGTTTCTCCACCCTGGCTCGCGCTGGAGGGGGTGGGGCGGGACCTCCTTGCGTGGAGTGGCTTGACCGCGAACTCAACCATAGCGGCACATCGGCTTGCTCTGGGCGGCGGCATGGTGGTGTGGTGGCATGCCGATGGCGACGACGTCGGGAAGACGTCGTAGAGGACCTAGTGGGGTAGATCGGGCTGGGTGCATGTGGGTTGGACTCCGGTCATGGTGGGTGTGGCCTGCTCGCTGTGTGACGGCGGATGCCGGGGCGGCGGCCCCGGGTAGTGATGGCTGATGAGGCCTAGGTTGTCCTCGGCTGCATGGCGTGGATTTATCCATGTCCAAGGCAGAGCTGCTCCGGCGGTTCGACGGCTTCGACTCCGGTTCTCGTTTGGTACAAAGACGGGGAAGAGCGTGCTTGGGATCCTTCCTAACGGCTCTTCCGACATGGCGCAAGGGGGAGGCAGCCCTCCCTCCATGCTCCAGTGGCGGCGCCCTTCGTCAGTGGCAGGAGCGGCAGGGTCCCGTGTGGTGACAGTGCGGCTATGGATGGTCACCGGATCTGGGCGGTCAGATCCGGGGCTTTGAAGGTGGTCTCGCAGATGCACAATTGTCGGTTGGAGTCTCGTGCGACAGATTCGGGTGAAGATCTTGTCTTTGGTAACTGGCTGAAGCCGGTGATGGCGATGCACATGCACCGTTTCCATGCGACGCGTCGATGACATGTAGTCTCGGAGGCGTGGCGCAGCAGGGTCTCTGCGACGAATGTGTGATGTTGGACGCGCGTAGGAAGGTGGTGTTGTCTGGCGTCGTGGTGGCGTCCATAGCAGGCCTAGCAAGGTACATCGGTACCTGCTTTGAACATAGAGATCCGTGGAAGACGGTGGTGGCTGCCTCTGTAGCAAGCACAGGCGGTGCCCACTAAGAGAGTGCTGGACCGGTGGTGCCCCAGACCCGGCAATGCGGCTTGGTTGGGGTCTCCGGTTTTAGATGTTAGGATTTGGTTTGAGGTTTGGGTATGCGGCCCAGACAATTTGCATCGCTTCATCAAGTTGATAGAAGTAGCGATAGATGTTGTCAAGATGGTGGCTCCAAACTTATTGATGTATTACTTTGTTAGTTGTTGGTGAATAATTAATAATATGGCTCGATGCATCGACCTATGGTGGCTTCAAACTTGTTGATGTATTACTTTGACTTTTGATGAATAATTAATAATATGACTGCATGCATCGACCTATGCATAGACCGAAGGTTATCCTCATTTTTGGAAAAAAATTGAGGGGGAACGCGCAAACCAGTTGGTAGTCAATTATCCCCAATTGAACACCTTAGTTTGGCACTCACTTACTACTCGTGTCGATACATCAGTACGAATTCAGAAACTGACCTCTCCAATCTAAATCTGCATGGACGGCAGACATGAAAAGCATTCATCACCGTATATGTTCACAGTTCACACTAAAACATCGGCTGGTTTCCCTACAAAGTTCGCAAGTTTCCAGTCTTTCTCTGTACTAGTACATCCTTTTAGATAAAGAAGCTTAATTGCCTTATATCTAAAGAATATTTTCTGGGATATCTTCTCCGAAAATCAAAAATCTATAATACGAGGTGTCGACGTGGGTAGTATACTGCAAATGTGTAGGTGACTGAGTGTAGCGTGTGCGCCGTGGACTGTCTGTGTGCACACATGCCGTTGTTGCAGGTAGTATATGGAAGATAGGTGGCAGATGCCGAATCCAGACCAGGGACTTCTTCTTCGGCGGAACACGGACAGTAGTACTGGCCTGCCATACATCCGCGTGCTTGTCCAAACTACAAATTGTTTGCAGTGTCGGTCCGTAAAAACTGCAAGCGGCTTTAGTGTATGCCAATAAAGATTACAAACGACTTGTCACGTACGTGTACATGAATACTACGAAAGGAAAAACATTTCTTCAAAAGTGAAAGACTATAAACGGCTTGTCGTGTCCGCTAGTAAAGACTACAGACGGATTGTCATGTATGTGTAGAACACTATAAACGAAAAGACGTCTCTTCGGAGATGAAAGACTACAGACGGTTTATTGTGTCTTCAGTTAGCTGGATAACTCTATTAGGCAAGATAAGTGAAAGACTACAAACGGCTTGTAGTGTTTGCTAGTAAAGACTACAAATGGCTTGTCATGTACGTGTACACAAACACTACAAACGGAAAGTCGTTTCTTCAGAGGTGAAAGACTATAAACAGCTTGTAGTGTCCGCCAGTAAAGACAACAAACGAATTGTCACGTATATATACACCGACACTACAAAGAGAAAGACGTCTCTTCAGAGGTGAAACACTTAAAACGGTTTATTGTGTCTTCATTAGCTGGGGTAACGTCTAGTAGGCAACGATGACTGAAGGAGTACAAACGACTTGTAGCGTCCGCTAGTAAATACTACAAATGGTTTGTCACGTACGTGTACACAAACACTACAAACGGAATGACGTTTCTTCGGAGGTGAAAGACTAGAAACGGCTTTTAGTGTCCGTCAGTAAAGACTACAAACGACTTGGCATGTACGTATACAGTATACACGAACTACGTCTTTTCGGAGGTGAAATACTACGAACGGTTTGTCGTGTCTTCAATTAGCTGGGCAACGTCTTCGGTCGCTCAATCGTCGTCGTCGAGGGTACTGTTGCATGCAATTCTCGTGCCACAGGGCCCGCGCTGCTGGAGTCGATCATGTCCATGTCGACTCAGCTGCATGCCCAGCCGAGGAAACTTGTCATATCCGCTGCATGTTGAAACTGCGTCGACGCTGGCTGACCAAATCAAATGCATGCAGGTCTATATCGTAGTACTAACATAGGGGTATGTTGCTATGGTCTGGGCTCGTTTTCGTAGTACGTGGAATATAACTCCCCGATCAATCAAACAGATGGATGCAAAAAACCAAGTATGTAAGCGTAATTCAGTATATCTAAGCTGAAAAGAACATTACCATTAAATTCCATGAGCACTCTTTATGCGTTTGGAGTAATGTTCTGATCCATGAAGTCACACGTTTCCCTGGTCTTCACACTCTACCAATGCCATTTTTTCAATCGATCCACTCCAACAATGTCGTTGATCCGTCTATTTATGTCAAAACATGGGCTTCACAATATTATTGTAAGGAGTTTCCCACATTTACACAAAATCAAGCTAAGGCCTTGTAAAATGTAAGGTGATTAGAAAAGGGCTTAGTATAATAAATAAATAAAAATTCTTAAGCACTAGTGCTTATCTTTACAGGAGGTTGTCTAATTAAGGGCATACCTTCTAGATGTAAGCACCGGGACTTGAAAAACTGATTTAAGTATTTGTCTAGACACTTTCGTTAAGCACCTTGCATTGTACGAGGCTAAAAAAGTCCTAAACCCAAAACATACATCAAATAAATACAACCACAAATAACAAAGAAAAAATCACATAGCTTGGCAAATCAATGCAAACAGCAAAAATGGTAATAAACTCGAAGGTAGAAAGAAATTACGCCCACCTTGGGGCTCACAATATTATTATGTCAAAACATGGGGTTCACAATAACGAAGCAACAATGTCGTTGATCCGTCTATTTATGTCAGAAAAAACATGGGGTTCACAATATTATTGTAGGGAATTTCCCGCATTTGCATAAAATCAATCTAAGGCCTTGTAAAATGTAAGGTGCTTAGAAAAGGGCTTAGTCTAATAAATAAAAAATTCTTAAGCACTAGTTTATCTTTGTAGGAGGTTGTCTAATTAAGGGCATACCTTCTAGATGTAAGAACGGAAACATGAAAAACTGGCTTAAGGATTTGTCTAGACAGTTCCGTTAGGCACCTTGCATTGTACAAGGCTAAAAATGTCCTAAACCCGAAACATACATTAAATAAATATAACCACAAATAACGAAGCAAAAATCACATAGCCTGGCAAATAAACGCAAACAACAAAAATGGTAATAAACTCGAAGTTAGAAAAAGAAGCGCCCACCTTGGGGCTCGAACCCAAGACCACAAGGTTAAGAGCCTTGCGCTCTACCGACTGAGCTAGACGGGCTACCTGTTTCATTTCCAAACTTGTGTTTAAATAAATAAACTAGTAAGGGCATCTCCAACGCCGATCCTCAAACCACCCGCATACGTCTCGACTGTGCCTAATTGGCTTCATGAAATGTGTGTGCGTGTCCTCGACGTAATTTGTTCCCTTATTAGGCACAGTCGATGTAAGGGCACAAATGTGTGTGCGCGTCCTCGATGTAAGGGCATCTCCAACGCCGACCCTCAAACCATCCGCATACGTCTCGACTGTGCATACGTCTCGAACAATATACTCTGAACGGTATTTTATTCCCTTATCCTATTCCAGATTTCTCTAGTTCTTATGTTTAGTTTTTTCTTAACATTTTTGGTTCTCTTTCCACAATTTTTTAAAAAAATCTTTCAATACATTTTTCCATTTTCATTTATGTTTTTTCAAGATATGCGATTTTTTATAAATATCACAAACTAAAATTTCATGAATTTCAAAGATATTTGTAAATTTCAGAAATATTCTTGAATTTTAAAAAATGTTCACGAATTTAAAAATTGTTTTGAAATTTTAAATATGTTCTATACTTAAAAAATCAAAAAATAATTAAAAATTGTCAAATTTAAGAAAATATATAAGCATTCTAAAAATATATCGGTATTTAAAAATATTCATGAGTGTTAAGAAGGGCGCTCAGGGGTAAAGACATAGCGTAAAATGGCTGATTGGGGTGGCCCAAAATGGATCGCCCTATGTGCGTCACGCCCCGATCTGATGCACATGTACAAGATGTGCATTATTTGGTTTGTATTAGGAAATTTGATCTTTCTTTTTTTTGCACAGCTCACATGGGAGAGCACATCAATGATCTGAATCCTGAATTCAGGCATCCCTGGGAACAAATGTTTTTTTTTTTTGCCTCCAACTCGGAAAGCGTACGGTTTCTTCAGCCTTTGAATTGATATTTGCACTTAGAACAATGAGATAATTTTGCTCGCACAGCCCTAGCCGGGGTTCATTTGTTCCGTCAATTATTCCACAAAATAATAATACTACTAGTACAACATATTTGTTCGGAGTATATTGCATCGCCTAGAGGCTCGTATGGTGGGTTGGTCCCATGTGTCGGTGAGACATGAGCCGACAGCGGCACAAAACAAGGAACGTGTAGTAATGAACAGCCTTCCTTAAAAGGAAGTGTCCTCTTCGTCTATCTTTGCCCGAACAAGCTAGGTAGAGTGTCTGTTTCGCTACTACCTCTGCCACGCATGTGAACTGGTATCGAATTTTCTTAATCCAGAGTTTCACGCCATTGCTTACGTGTTTGGCCATTATTACAAAGTAATCAGCTACTTCCCCTGTTCCAAAATATAGGTCGTTTTAGCAAGCTAAAACAGCTTGCTGAAACGACTTATATTGTGAAACGGAGGTAGTAGTAACTTCTAAGAAGAGGAACGGAAGAATATATATACTTCAGATAGCCTGAAATTTCATGTACAAGTGTGTGCGTCGGTGACTGGATGTGCTGTTTGTAGCAAGCGAGAGAGCCGTGCGTGCTTCATCGATCTCTCCGTGCAGTCGTCGGGGCGAGGTCGATCGGTCCAACGATCGGTCGCCAGCCAGGCCAGAGTTTAGGTGCAACGTTACATTACAAGGTGCGAGGCCACGCGTGTGTGCGTGTGCGTTGGACTAGCTCGGTGCTGGTGCAACGTCGATCTCCAGCTGAGAAGAGAATCGTCGCCCGCATGAATCCTGATCAGTGACAGCAACTACATGTGAACTGTACGTGCTGGCTCGTTATTCCTCATCAATCTCCTACCAACATTTGTCTCGATCGTAGGGCTGTGCCAAT
The DNA here is from genome assembly GCA_000582825.1 of Hordeum pubiflorum. Classification (NCBI taxonomy): domain Eukaryota; kingdom Viridiplantae; phylum Streptophyta; class Magnoliopsida; order Poales; family Poaceae; genus Hordeum; species Hordeum pubiflorum. Next base: position 9,533 of record CBMN010037752.1, read on the forward strand.
GACCTAATGTGCATTGTGTAGCTAGTGTCCTTTTCTACGTGCCGTTGCCCGTTGGGCATCCTCTCACTGCTCCCGTGTTCGTTTCTGCCGTCCGCAGTCGAGTCACACCGTGCGTATCGAAGTAATATGATGGATGGATCAACAGCTAAGCTAGCCAGCTTCCGTTTCATAAAAGAACAACGGAGCTGGCTAGCAAGCAGCCGGGCGCGCGCGGGGTATATGGATGCATGCACGCCTCGATCGCACGACATTTATTTCTCTCTCTGTCCGATCTCTCTATCTCATATCAAAGCATGAAAACAAAGTGTGGGAGAAACTTCAACGAGCTACCCGTGATCGATGCACGTATCGATCAACAGAAAGTAGGGTAGTCGCTTGGTTACTGACCGCTCGATCCATCTGTAGGACTGTGTAGTGGACTCCGTGTTGGTTGCATCTCACATGCATGTCGTTACAAAAGAAAGAATACAGCTAGCTCGATGGGGAGTTAGAGGATCTACGGACTTAGCAAATATGACCTCCGAAACGTCCATGGATGTGCCCGGTCAGTGACCGCGTATTCTCTATTTGTCCGTTTGCGCAGCCACATTCCTCGTTTTCTTCCTCATATGTCCGGTCATTTGCATGTGATTGATGAAGAGGAGGAGAAAGAAAGAAAAGAAAGGAATAAAGAAAAAGAAAATATGGTCCAGGGTGGGGTCGCGTCCTATGTAGCGGACTGAACAGACGCGTCCACGAGCCCTCGTATCCTCGCTATATTTGAGATGAATATGATGGTTCGCGGACATCCCTAGCGTATAGGGATGATATGAGGGTCCGGTTGGGTCACTTTTTTCTTTCTCTCTTGTCCGTCACTGACCGGATGCGTCCGCGGGCGCATGAGAGATCGTTTGAGGCGTCCGATTGTAGATGCTCTTAGGTTCTTCTAGCTACTCTCCTCTTTTTGTGTCAAAAAAAAAAACTACTCTCCTTTTTACATATGGGAGAGATGGATGGACGCACGCGCAGCATGGTCGTGTTCAAAGCCGAGCTATACGGGGCTAGTGGTACTTTGAACTGGGGGCGGTCATTGATCGCCCAGAAGAACTTTCAGACGTGACATGCAACTAGAAAGCACTGTTAGAGCGACCGATGCAGCCAACCTTCACGGATTGGGGCCACGTCGCGAAGGGCCCCTATGTGCGTAGTGGACGTCACATAGAGATGTAGGGAAGCGCATATGGCATGTATACCCTACAGTAGAAAAATATTTTACGCCAGTGTAGCGCTAGTACGTACGTAGAGACAAGAAAAATATGGTCGACGGAACATACATATTGAATCGAATCCGCGTTTTGCATGGCTTGGCATGGCATGCATCGAACCGATATCGACATGAGTTGAGATCGGATGCTATGTACTTGGCGGGAATGGCAGCAACGACCTACCGGTCGATCAAGAGCACATGCATCAGTACAGTTATTAAGCTCCCACGAAATAGAGCGTTCTCCTTCGTCGAGCCTCTAGGGGCGTGTGGGACCCTGCTGTCAGCCTGTTGGGCATGGTTTTACCTCGTGTGTGGCTTCTGTCGGTTGTTTTCTTCTCCTTCCCACCTCACGCTTGAGTCACAGGATCCTTAGGTTTTTCTTGTTGTTCTTCTCCTTCCGAACTGCCTTATATTTTGAGTTCTTGTTGTATTTTTGGGTTGCCTAATTTTTTTTGGAGCAAACATTGCATATAGGGCAGATGTTGGAGCTGTGTTTTTGCCTCCAAATGTTCTTAAAAGCGGTTATGCCCTATAATAGGGAAACTATTGGAGATGCTCTAGACTACCTCTTTGGAGGGGACCTTCGTTATCGAAGAGCAGCAGGCTTTCGCTAATCCAATCGACGTCGCATCCTACTACCGAAGACAATTGTGGCCATGAACAAGATCGGTAGAGGATTCCTAGGGTGTGTCAAAGCGGATGCACGAGGAGGCAACTGTGCGGTGGCTGGGATACTATTTGGGCGCCAAGGTGGACCGGGAGCCTGGGAACCCCACATGGCAGATGGATGAATGTAGTGATGTAGGCGAGATGTCTATGGTTATGTCCCACTGACCAATACAAAGCCTTGGAACGAGTTTTGGTTTGCAGTCCCTGATGAAGCGATGGAGGTTCATCGGGCTGCAGCAAGAGTGAATTTGGGGAATGGCAGAGAAATGCTATTATGGGAATAACGACTGTCTAACAGATACAATGTTCAGGAGCTCGCACCAAACCTCTTCGACCATATTTCTCTGCGAGCAAGATCTACACATATGGTATACTCTGCGGTGGCTACGGGTGAGCAGGTTGTTGATATTGGTCCGCACTATGGGAATGGTAGCTCAACATAAGTTCCTACTCGCTATTTGTAATGATTGCGGTCGTGCAGCCTGACATGGAGAAGGCAAACAGGGAGATCTCGGCATATGCGTACATGTTTGTGACTTGGGAAGTGCCCTCCTTTGCGGACGTGGTATGGAGGTCCAAAGTGTCATTGCAGTACCAAATTTTTGTATGGTTGGCCATGAAGGACCGGTGTTGGACATCATATAGGCTGTCCAGGAGAGGTCTACCACACCATCCTACTTGTCCATTTTGTGATCAACATGAAGAGACCATCTGTCATCTGCTGTCATGGTGTGTTTTTGCAAGAACTATGTGGACTCTGGCGTGCACGACACTTGAAAACCGGAGTGTATTTCTAATGCGGAGGAAAATACGATGAATTGGTGTACAACACCACGAGGTGATCAAAGGTATCAAAAGGATAGCCGAGCAATCACCACCCTAAGTTCATATGCACGCCGGTGTGTATTCTATCTTCATTTAAATATTTTAACCTCACATATCAATATGCTACGGTGTGTTCCATTGGTCAGCTCACACATCTTTTTTCTTCCAATTGGTCGTTTCACTTTTTTGCTGTGCGTGAGTTCATAGCTAAAAAAGCTAAAAATAATTGTAAGAGAAGAGGGATAAAATATACAATGGACGTTGTTTCACACAGTTTAAACATTTAAATTGAAGTTCGCAGGGAATTCTGAATGATGACACCATTTCTCGAGGGTCACCGAGATTTCCGGTAGGTTACCGAATATTTCGACCAGGGGGACTGCATAGGAAAATTCCCAACCCCGTCTATATATACCCACCAACCTCGCCAATGCCATCCTGTCTAAGCATTGTGTGTGGCCCCCACCTCTTGTCTTGATTCTATCCCATCTTCTTTATTGATGTTTGCCTCGGTACCGCCCATAAACAACCCTTTTCAATTTAATTTAATTTTGCGAGTGATAAAAAACCTTCTTCAAAGTCATTGGCATAGTTCGTGCCGGCTCACCTTGGTTGTCACACGCTACCACAATCCATTGGGTCTAGCACTCTTAAATACCGAACCCTTGCCGGACAAGAGAGGGGGGCGGAGGGTGTTCTTAGGGAGTTCGCAACGCCTTCTCGTACTACTACCACCTCACCCCCCCCCCCC
>CBMN010037753.1:0-12458 GCA_000582825.1 Hordeum pubiflorum
TGGTTCAGTGGTATGTTAATGAATTGCTCGATTACGAAAACTAGACTTTCTCAATTTAGAGACTTAAGAGCAGAAGAAAAAATGGGAAAATTCCACCATCTCCCCAAAAGTGATGTGGCAATCTTGAAGAGAAAATTATCTACCTTACAAAGGTATCTTGACGGGATCAAATATATGACAAGATTTCCAGACATTGTGATTGTCCTTGATCAGGGCACACCACATCGATAGTCAAGAAAAGTTAAGGCCAATAAAAAAGTCAATAAGGTCAACAATAGTCCATGCAAGCTCCAGTGGGTCCAAGCAACAGGCTGGGTGTTCGTTTTCACCGAACCACAAAGAATACTTTGATGAGTCCAGTTCAAAGGGATTCCTGTTGTAGTAATGACTCCGATCTTACTTGATGTCCCACTCAGTACCCTACATGGCATGCCACATCAATAGTCAAAAAAACTTAAGGCCAATAAAAAAGTCAAGAAGGTCAACAATAGTCCATGCAAGCTCCCGTGGGTCCAAGCAACAGGCTGGTTGTTCGTTCCCACCGAATAGATGGGGTCGGTACTTTGGTGTTTACAAATTTTTGGTTTTGAGAAAATGCTGACCGATCGGTTAACAGAAAAATCATCTAACCGGTGTTTCGGTCCACCGAAATCGTGGTTTGATCATTGGTTGTGACCGAACAACACCGATCTACAACCAAGAAAATGACATACGAAGGCAGAAATCGTGTGCCCTCCACACAATTGCTGCTTATGCTCACACTAGATCAAAGTTGCTGCACCGCTTTGCCATATAGGGTGTGGGTGTGAAGCATTATAGGTTGCCCAGAAGAATGAAGAGTGAGTAGATGGCACCGGCTGCCGGACCACTGCCGTTGGCTGCTGGAGTAGGAAAGTAGGTGTGACTTGGGCTATGGATGAGATAGCCCTGGAGGTGAGGGAGGAGGCGACGCTGGTTGCGAGCTGCTGGACAACCGCCGTTGGCTGCTAGGTTGGGGAGCACGGGCGGCTAGGGTTGGGAACTTGCGATAGGACATGGAAAGTGGGAATTGGAAACAGGAGAGTGAGTGTGGGGCTCGTGTGAGATTGGAGGAAGGAGCCAGGAACGTGAGGGCCTTGACAGTTAAAATAATGGGTTGTCACTTTCTACAACATCTGGCCCATGTTCGGTTGTGATCGGTCACTTCGGGTACCCAATGCCCGAGACCGAATTGCCCACAATTAATTTGGGTTTCTAGAGCTGAGAACCAGAATTCTGACCGATGTTATCGGTTTCGGTCTATTCGAGTTCGGTCTCGGTTCTTTCGGTTCAGTAGTTCGGTAACGGTTAATATGCTCATCCCTAAGCAAGTCACACCAATCAACGGAAGTCCATGCAAACCTTCATGGTCAACAAGTCAAAGAAGAAGACCTCATAAATGAATAAGTCAAATATGGGGACCAAGAGCAAATTGGCCCAAGCAAGGAAACCGCCCCATGGTGTAGGGATTCTCCCCTTATTGGGTTACAACCCACCTCCTAGACCAACTAGAGACACATGGGCCAAATGGTGGAAAATTACCTAGCTCTACATTCCCACCTTTTTACTTCAAGGGTAGACTTCATTTTTCAAGGACCCTTAGGCTATATAAGGCCTCCCATGTACATGTAAGACCACTTACTCTTAGTTGAAAAGACTCAAGAGGAGGGTCACTCTCCCCTTCCAAGCTCCTTCAACTGAGCAAAAGAAGGCCAAGATTTGGAGACCAAGAGACCTATAAGGCCTGGACTAGTCGGGAGTGGGACTCCGGAAGCGGTGACACTCTAAGTGTTCCTTGCGCCGGGCACACTCTCAATGACCCCTTCATAGAACGTAGGTCGTGCTCCCACGATGCGACTAAACCTATTCAATAAATATCATTGTGTCACTTTGTCGAATGTATGTCGACCTTCTCTATAAGTCCGTCATACACACCCTCTCCTACTCATAACTAACCACGTTGCTGCGGACACCCTCTTTCTAAAGTTTATTCTTAAATGTCAACATATTTTTTTTTTTGCGGAGGAACATAATATTTCACCAGTGAGTGAATCCATATGTGTAACAAACATCTATCCACTGAGAAGGGGCCAATTTTTTTTTCTTGAAAAGGAGGATCACCCCCGGCCTCTGCATATGTAAAAGTAGGGGCCAGATAAATTTTCAAGAACAGATAAACAAAATATTATTTTATATAGCTTGTCAATCAGTGTTGATGACTTAGATAACAAATGTGACAACACACATAGAAAAAATCTTTATTTATTTGTCTAGTTGTGCGCATCGCAATGATGCAGAGGTCGAGCGTTTCAACCTTCTTTTTGAAATAAAAAAAGGCTTGTGAATACATTCATATATGCGCGCACCAAATACCATCGCTCAACCTTTTGCGCTGCACGCTACATGCACTCACACGGTCACGGGGACTAATATGAGCTTTTCCTTTCTTGAAACTGTTATTCCAAACACCTCAGTCATATCTATGTCCTCTTCCTTTAATCCGGGTGGGAGCTTCCAGTCGAATCGGTACATGAGGTTTGCCAGCATTGTCTCGACCGTTGCTGATGCCGAGTGAACCCCAGGGCACATTCTTCGTCCAAACCCAAATGGCAAGTAATGGAACTCATTTGGCTTGAGATCAACGCCGGCTCCATTCATGAATCTCTCAGGTTGGAATTCGTTTTCATTTTCCCAGTAGCTACTGTGCCTTCCGAGTGCCCAGGCGTTGATAACGACACGAGTGTTTGCTGGGATCGTGTAGCCGTCAACCGTGCAGGCATCAAGGGAGAAGTGTGGAATCATGAGAGGTACCGGTGGGTGCAGCCGGAGTGTTTCCTTGATAACAGCTTTGAGGTAGGTCATGTTGGGGAGATCGTCTTCGGCGACCATCTCTTGCCCGTTGGGTACATTCCTCCTTACCTCTTCCTGCAGCTTGTTCAGAAGGTGTGGCTTCCGTATGAGCTCCGCCATGGCAAACTCCAGCGTCATATACGAGGTATCCGTGCCGGCCTCAAACATGTCCTGGAATTGCATGTACCAGACGTGCATATTGAGCTACCACAGCAAGTAAAGTAGATATGGCAAATGTAAATGGTGCACTCACTATCAAGATGGCCTTGATATGGTCCCTGGTGAGACCATACTCCTGCTGAAGAGATAGGGAGACATCGATGAAGTCTTTGTCTTCTTCTTGCTCCCCCTGGGCCTCATCCTCACGGCTTACCATCCTTGCTGCATGGTCGTCAATTAGCTTGTCGAGGAGCAGGTCCCACCGCTTCCTCACCCGTCGGGCCTTGGCGCACGCCACCTTGCAGACCAACTCGAACCTCCCCAGGCTCGGGAAGTAGTCGAGGATGTTGAACCCTCCCAGGAGCGCCGCGTTGATGTCGGTGAGCTCACGGAACAGCTTGTTCCGCCCCTCCTCCTGTGAGAACTTACCCGACACAGCACGGCAAACGAGGTCGTTGACGTACGAGTGCAGGAGCTCGCTCATGTCCACGGCCTCGCGCGCGGCCGCGGCCTTGGCGATCTTTCCAATCACCAGCCGGACCTCCTCTTCGCGGGCCGGGCGTTGGGACCTTATCTTCCTGGCGTTGAGCATGTGCACCGTCACAAGCTTCCTGGCCTTCCGGAAGTGGTCGCCGTAGGGCGCGAAGCACGAGTCCGTCTGCCCGTACATGATGATGTCGAACACCATCGACCGCGGCCGCGACGCGAAGACGTGGTCGTGGGTGCGCAGGACGGCCTCCGCAGTGCGCGGGGAGGACACGACGGCAGTGGGCACGGCACCGAGGCGTACCAGCATGAGTTCCGGGCCGTACTTTGCAGCCAGGCCGGCGAGGGAGACGTAGGGGAGATCGCCCATTAGGTGCAGGTGCCCGATGATGGGGAGCTTGCTCGGGGGAGACGGGAGCAGGCTCAGCAGCTTGGCATCGCTCGCCGCTCCCTGCTTGGTAATAATGCGGAGTAGGAGCGGCAGAACCACAAGGGAGAAGAGCACCGCAGTCGCAATCAGGAGAGATCGCGGAGCTGCTGCTGCTCCGTGGAGCATCTCGTCTACATGTACGTGAGCCATGGCAACAATGCTAACAACAGAGAGCTAGCTATCGTTCTTACTCGCTGTGAGCCTTAACATCTCCATCGGTGCGTTCATTTTATAGCCCAAGATCGATGCACATGTAGCATATGGAGTAATATACTGTAGCAAGTTATGATATTGTTTCCTTCAATTATTTTTTGCGAGGCCTAGCTTCTCTATGGGTGCGTTTATATCTATATATAGCCTAAGATCTTGCAGAAGCAAAACAAAGATTGTGGCTAGTCCATGTTACGTGTCACCAAGTTATGATACTACATTGTTTCGGATGTATTTATAATAAGTTTACCGATCTTCAGAGTGCTCTATGTTCAAGTGCTCCCGAATCAATATTTTCTAATTTGAGTTGTTGTATAAGAACCCAATTGGCGGTAATATGCATCATTTAATAATCCCGTAACTTGTGTGCATTCTAGTCATGTAGAGGTGTTTGTTATGCCTTGTATTTCCTTCAATTATAATTGGCTGTGAGGCCTAGCTTCTCAATCCGTGCGTTTATTTATATATATCAAAGATAGGTCGACATGTAACATGGACTACTGACATACCAAGTTATGATATTGTTTCCTTCAATTATAGTTTGTCTGTATCTATAATAAGTTTGCCAATCCCCAGAGTGCTCTATGCTCAAGTGCTACCAGTATTTTCGAATTATATTTGTTGTATAAGAACCCAATTGGTGACAATATGCATCACTTTATAATCCTGTAGATTGTGTGCCTTCTACTCATGCAGAGGCCGGATGTATATTGGTTATGCTTTGTATTTCACTAGTGCTACATTTTGAATTAATAGAAGCAACCATTTATAAAAGTATATGTTATAAGATGAAAACACACTAAATTTTTCACAAAAAAAGGAGACAAATTACAATTGCGAAAGTACTACTATTAAAATAGTTTCTGTAACAGGTGTTATGAAAGTCTAATCGGAAACTAATTGCCACAAGCGGTTCAAATCAAGAACGGCCTATCCTCATCTTGGAAATAGCTATAGTTCAAATGGCATGTAATTATTTAATCCCCCTATCCCTTTCCCTCTCAACCACCAAGTGTTGCACTCTTTTTGTGCATGCGCTACAGGGGTTTGCATAGTGACCTCCATCCTGGTATAATGCTTCTTTAAGTGACAAATAACTTAGCTAGTAACATAACACACTTTAGCGTAAATTTACTTATGTAACAAGTAGTTAATAAGGAGGGATATGTTTATAGTAACAAAATATGTTACCGTGACATAACACACCCCGAAGCAAAATGAGTCTACATCTAAATAAAATAAGGCTTGCATGATACACCACATATATTACTACCCATCATGAAGGTAGTAACATAGAGTAGTAACCCATGCATGTTATTAGTCCAAATTACTTTCCACTATAACCAGGCTATCATCACACTTGTTCTCATTGCTGATGGCACTAATGCAGATGACGCTCGTTAATGAATATTTGTTTCGGATAACACATTTGGCGACTTGCCCGTCCATGAAAAAAATTATTTGTGGGAAAAAACATGTTTCCTCACGACATCTCCTGCACTGATGCAATTATGTGTAAGAAGTGAACTTCCGCACAGTGTGAATTATGTAATGTTTTTATTGTATTTTCGTTACCACATTTTCCTTTTTCCTTGACATTTTCAATTATTTGGAGATAAGTGTTTCTTACGAATTAATGCCCCATGTTTGCAATACAAACCTTGCTAGCTGTGCCACAGGTGATCTATCCATGATAGAAAATACAGATTTCTCCGACGATATTTCTCTTATGGTTGCACTTTCGTGTGATAATTTTTTTTCCAGTTGGGTGAGATAAACGAAGACGTCAGTTGAGCGTACGTGTAGTACATCTTTTTTGAATTAACCGCATATTTCATAGTCAAACGGATTACAAAGAGTACACATGTGGTCATCACATGAAACAAACATAGATGTTTTGCAATGTTGCGTCAAAGACTCTGCAAGAAGTAAAACTAGAATTTTGCTACAATAGAATCCCGTGCCACGTTGAAATGTCATCCACCATCCTCTGCCGCCGCCGAGGCAACGTTGAGGAAAGAGGGGAACTGCCATCATACACAGATCTAGAGAATCACCATAGCATACATGTAGTACAATTGCCCAAGGGTCACGCGCGCACTTTTGTCAGCAAACATTCAACACTGAGAACAAAAAATGGAAAAGTAAAAAAAAAAGTGTCAAACATACATCTTATTTTATTTGCCGAGTCATGGATTCAACACAATTTTGTTATACACGGCTTATTCCAGTAAACTTGCTGTAACCAGTAAAATAATTACTCAGGACCATCACCGGCGCCAAAGGCTAACGTACAATGACGATCTACTCGTTGAACTGGAATTCACGGTAGTACTCCGATTTCTAACTCCACATGCTATAATATAGTGACGATCTAGTCGGAGTAGCTTTATTACTCGGCTTCCGATCAATTTATTATTTATTTACTGGTGTTGTGTCCATCCACATACTTCATCATGGTAGTGCATTCTTCATGCTCCTGGCATATGCCTCCAGCCTTTTCAATCCTTCTTTTGGCGAAGCTGCTTCGCCCAACTGCCTCACCATCGCACTGCCAATGATCACCCCATCCGCACCCCACTGTGCAATCTGTCATGTGCATTTATGTTTGTAATTACAGCTGTGGACCTTGTCAGATCTTGTGAAATAATTTAAATGGTGACCATTTTTTTAAACCTGTTTTACGTGCTCAGGTTTCGATATGCCAAAGCCAACAGCAACAGGTTTGTCAGTAACCTGCAAACAACACAAACATGTGGTCAGTGACTGAGAAGTACTGAGCAGCCGTCTAGACTCTTCATTCGTTGAACACAAAATCACGTGCAATAAACAAATAGTAATAAAAAAGAATGTTGCGATTAACTTTTTTGTGTCTTCTTGCAAATTATTTGCCTACCTTTTTTATCTCTTGAATGAGGGACTCAACCCGCAGATTCACGTTTTCGCGGGGACCAGTAACTCCATTGACGCTCACCTGCATAACACGCGTAAGTTGAAGGTGGTAACTTTGAATGAACGGGTTGGATTGCATGTTCTGAAATCTACCAGGTAAATGAACCCTTCAGAAGCTTTCGTGATTTCCTTCATTCTTTCTTCTGGTATGGCTGGTGTTGTGAGCAGCACCTGAATACATGAATTGTATGTCAGAATCAGATTGATAGAGCTTTCCTACTTTCTGGCAGTGCGATATCTGTAGGGTAAAGGATTTGAAATGCTCGGTTGCTGATGAATGACACATATGATGGAAATACCAGCTCGAGGTTGTTCTTCTTGGCTTCACTCCATAGTGCATGCGCGGCTACATAAGGGAGATCGGGCACTAGAAGACCTGGGACGGAGATGTACATAAGAAGGGAAATTGGATCAGTAGTAGCTCCTGTACCTGCACGCCAAATTGTGAATAGAATCATCAAATGAATAGAAAAGGTTACCTACCGTGTACACCGGCTTCTTTGATTTCGGCCAACCCTCGACACAAGATAGGCCTGTAGTACGAGAAGAGCACCACCGGGCACGACAGCTCCGGCGTCACCTCCTTGAGCATCGCCAGCACGCCGTCCATTGTCGCACCGCCAGCTAGAGCCCTCGCACTCGAAGCCTGGATGATTGGACCATCCACGTAGGGGTCGGAGCACGGCACGCCGAGCTCAATGACGTCGGCGCCACATGCATCCAGGAGACGCAGCGCCTCCGCCGTTGTGGCCAGATCAGGATCACCGGCGGTGATGTACGGGATGAGCGCTGTCTACTCAGGTCACATCGACTCCAATATCCGGTTAGAGTCCACACACGTCAGTTACGTGCAATGTACAACACATGCACGCACCTTGCCCTTAGCCATGAGCTTGGCCATGGTGTCCGACACGGGCCGGCTCCTCACGGCTGCTGGCTTCGCCGGCGCCGGGGCTGTCGGAGCCATGGCAACCGCCCTAATGACCGCCAGAACATTCCTCGGCTTCGGTGTCATCACCACTGCTGCCATCCGCCTAGGGAGCAGCGATGACTGGAAAGACGAAGGGTAGCAAGGCGCATTGAGCGCGAAAGCCATGTCGCTAGCTGACCGAGAAACCTTCTTGTTATTGGAGATTTAATTGTTTGAGAACGATGTATGAGCTAGCTGCGCGTGTGCACGCGTTTATAGTATCGGAAATAGTAAACTCACATGCAGCACTGTAGATTTGCCTGTAACAACGAAGGAACGCAGCTATATCTTGGACGCTAAACCTAAGGGCTGGGCGCTTACGGATATAAACTTAGGTCCTTTCCAAGTGTTCCATCTTGTATCGGTGCTAAGGCTGCCATGTAAACGAAAATTCTGATGTGGCAATATAATTAAGAGGAGAGAGATGAGTTTGGTGACCTAAGAAAGAAACAATGTCAAGTGCGGAAACCTAAGCAAAACACTTAAATGAAGGAAGCTCATCAATGCAGGCGAAAGTTTAGTTGCTAAATCATTTAATAAAATAAGCTTAACAACAAGTTAAGCACTCATGCATTGGGTTCTTTAGTTGCTAAAGTATTTAATGTGCTTAACACCTCATCTAAGCACTTGTGCATTGGAAGAGGCCTTAGAGAACCTTTAACCGACCCCCTATAATTCTTTAGTGAAGGATAATAGGCGGCTAATCGGACGTAGTCGAACTCGCAAACCATTAGTGGAGGAAAAAATTATCCCGCTTGACCCGAAAACTTCAGCCAAGTCTCTTATATATATACTTGACCCATGCCACGCCTAGTAAAAATTTCGGCCCTCTTTTCTCCCGCCAAAGAGGCCATCCCTTCCCTTCCCGCTGTCGCCGCCCCTATTGCCGCATCCAACACCAATGCCCCTGATTCCGGCAGGCAAGACCCATCCGCCACCCCACCAGTCACCACCGCCGACATGTCACCGTTAGAAACGACCCCTGCACCACCTCGCACACAAGAAAAGAGGCCGGGCACCAAAAACCTCCCCCTCGCTACCCTCACCAGCAACCACCGTCGGCAGCAAGGTCAGTGGCAAGGCCGCTGCGTCTGCGGCGACAACAGTCCGCCTTTCCGCTGCTCCAGTTAGGGATATTGCGACACAACAATGCTTCTCAATATACGAGATGGCACAATGTAATTTGTTAGTATCAACAAGTGGTTGGAAGGTTAGAAAGATGGTGTCACCTCACACTATCAGGGATATCACTCTAGGTTTGACGCTTTTGTGTTTTAGTTATATAGATTATCATTCTCGTCAATAGCATGGTGTCTGTGACGACTTGTTAATCTTGCAGCTTTACCGCTCGAAACCGGTTTTTAGTAAACATTGTGTGAGTGCGTGTTGTAAGTGTGTGTGCGCACGCGTTTCTATGTTGTAATCGGTGTTCTAAAATAGGAGCAAATGTACACCCTTGTAACATCCCAAATTTTCTAAATTTGTAATGTTACTATAATTATTTAGGCATATCATTGTTTCTATGCATATTTAAAATTTTGGAGCTATGGAATATTCTAATGAGAGGGAATAAAAGGAATTTCCCAAATATTCATTTGAATCTTATTTTTGTTTTTCAAATACTCAAATACTTTGACAACTCAATGATTCTTTTGACGGAAGATAACATGACTTCTTCATTTATGCAAAAGAAAGAGTTGGAAGTCCACTCAAACTTATTTGAAAGTCTTTTAAATCAAAGTTGGAAGTGGATCAAAGTTTGGATTTCAAATATTTATTTCCATTTATTCAAATAAAATAAAGAGAGAAGATAAAAGGACTTCTTCAAAAACAGCGATAAAAGGATGGAAGTTGAATATGAGAATCAAAATTATTTTGTTTGGATTTTTTGCAAATTATTTTTGTTGCCAATTTTATTAGCATAGCAAAAATGATCGTTTTAAAACATTCCATTTTAGGACAGAACAATAGTTCACAGGGTATTATATAAACCCATATTATATTTTGAATTTTTGTGGATTTTTCCTAGAAATTTTGCTCTGTTATTTTTGTGTTTTCCTGGTACTACAAAAATAAAATATAGAGATGTTTTAGGTATCGAATAGGTTTTTTGAATATAGAAATGTGTTGGACACTTTAATAATTTTTATGTCATTATCACTTTGTCATCAAAGAATGCTATATGAGATTTGATGATCTAAAATTTTCACTCGATGGAATATGCAGGCTTTCTAGTGTCGCGTCTCTCATTGGAGTGACCGTCTTCGAAGCATCCTGTACTTCCTCTCGAGTCGAGTCGGCGAGCTAAAAGACCACCTCCTCCTTCTCCTCCACTCATGTCACTAAAAAATTCTGTCGAGAGCTAAAAGTTGATGATATTTGGACATGTATTGGTTGTCTCTTTGGACATGTGTATGATTTTGCAGGGAACACTTCGAGTGGCCTATGTTTTCCTGGAATGTTGATTCACTTCTGTTCTGGCAAAATTCAGGTGCTCGATATGTCTTATTTTAGCAAAGGTCATGCCAAAAAAAATCATGGATTTCAGCAGGACTTTTGCTATAAAGTAGGAAATATGGAGTGTCCGTGATTTGCCGGAACAACAATTAAAAGACATTCCGACAAAACATAGGCCATTTTTATATCATTACTCCATAAATGTAATGTTAATTGGCTGGTGCTTAGGGTTGACTTTTAGTCTGTCGGTGCTCCTTGTGAGACTTTCAGCCTGTTGTTGAAGGAGGAGTCCCGACTGTTGTCGTGGGGGTCGTTTTCTCTTCTTCTTCTCCCGACATATACCTTGGTATAATATGCGAGAGAAGTAGGGAAAGCGACCATCACCGACTGTAGAAATATAAGAGAGGAAGAATCCCGACTGCTGTCGTGGGGGTCGCTTTCACTTCTTCTTCTTCTTCTTCTCGCGATATATACCTTGGTATAATGTGCAAGAGAAGTAGGGAAAGCGGCCATCACCGACGGTCGAAATATCAGAGAGGAAGAATACTGACTGTTGTCGTGGGGTCACTTCCTCCTTGTTCCCCGTGTACTAGACATTTTGGTAATGCACGCGACGACGAAGGGGGGTGCGGCCAGCCCCGACGATCGAAATGTCTGTCGAGAGGAAGAACGTCGACTGTTATCGTGGGGGTTGCTCTTCTTGTTTATCCTCGTGATAGACCTTTTAGTAATGCACGGGGAGAAAGAGAAGAGCGACCATCACCGACAGTCGTAATATTAGTGTGAGGGAGTATCCATCACATACACCATCATATCAGTGTGAGGGAGTGGCCCCCATATACACCATGAGATATGAGAGTTTTTCAAGGAAGCCTCGACAGACCGAAAGTCAACCCATGCTGAATAGTGATCCGTGTGATGAGTTCGGCACTGTTCATGAATTCATCCGATTAATCATTTAATTGGCGAGTTAATCGCTACTCATCAGGTGGTCGAATCGAATAACACCTATTCATCGCGTTAACTTGCCATGTCAATTAAATGGTTTGTCAGACCAATTAAATGGTCGATCACACCGACTAATCTGTTGTTAGGCTAACTAATCAATTGTCAGAAAGCTAGGGTTCAGCCCTCTAGCCGCCCTCTCCCACTCCTGTCAGCCCCTCCCGACCTAGATGACGGATGGCCAGGTCTTCATCGGTGCGCCGCCGCTTCCCCTCCACCCCTGTGTATTGTCTCTTTCTCATCTCCATCTGCGCGTCGCTATTTCCCCTCCTCCTTTGTGACCTGCCACCTCCGGCAAATGACCCGTTCAGACGCCCTGCGCGTCCGCCATCACTCCCTCTATCTGTCACCATCGTGTGTCCGCCATCTCTCGAAGTTGCGTCTAAGCAAAAAAGTATTATTGTATACATGTTTACTGATGATTTTTTATGCCCGCATGGATGATTGTTGTTGTATACATGTTTCTGATCTGTTGAGAAAAGAAATGGTACCATTTGCTTCATATTTGCAATGAAGATTTTCTCCATACAAAATTTTCTTCTATTGAGTTTAAAATTACACCGATTAACGATCGACTGATTAATCCAATTAATAAGCCAATTTAGCGATTAATTGCTACTCCCAAGCTGAGCGAGCAGCTACTAGTTAACGATTTCCTCAACATTGGTTCCTGGTATAATTACCGTCGATTTTTAATCTTTGCATCATGAACACAGGAAATGTGTGACGACGATAGGATCCCTGAGTGTGATTACTGCACCAACGACATGGGTATGTGCGACCGTCTTCCTCACTTAGAAAACGGCAGGTGCTTCACCATCACGCTAAAGGAGGACTTCTAAATATCTATGGTATGTAATGACGACATTTTTTTTTGCAAGTAAGCATGACGTGTGCTTTTTTGCTTTAACCTGTATTTTT
>CBMN010037761.1:0-19725 GCA_000582825.1 Hordeum pubiflorum
GGCTCGGTGATGACCTCCATCCTGGCGAGCCCCCTGCCTTAGCCTTCTTACACAAAACGGGAAACCTTTGGGGTCGCTTTGGGAACTGGCGTGCTAGAACAATTCCCTTAGCACCAAAGGGGAAAGTCTTCTCAGCGAAGCCTCCTGCCACGGCTCCGGACGATGCTCGGCAGGGCGCGCGCTGCCCTCGGGACGGGGTGGGCTGCACGACCCCGTCGAACCACCTTCGACCTATGCGCCCTATGGAAAACCCTGGGAGGCGACCTCGCGAGGGCGTCCTCATGAGGCTGGTGGGGGCACCTCCGGTCAAATGCCTCACGAGGTGGGGCCCCCCATGAAGGCCTTCTTCGCTAAGCCTAACGGCGGACCGCGTTGGGCCCAGGCCCCGCGTCGTGACATGGTCCCTAGGCAGACGGGCCTTGGTACCCCCTATCTCAGTGTCCCGACAGTATCTCCCTCACACTATATGATATTTAAGATTTATCACATACGGTTGGGTCTACCAAACCGTTGCCTTCGAAGCACATTTTTCCGGAGTGATATTTATGATTTATCACACACGGTTGGGTCTACCAAACCGTTGCCTCAGAAGCTCATTATTCTGCGATAGAAATCCCTCACCACCGCCATGGCAAAAAATCCTCACCCCCGCCTGCCCACCCTCCCCGTCCCCAGTAGCACCTACATTACACTGCTCCGCGACTCTGCATGTCACCGCCTATCACCGCCACAACCACTTAGTTCGACGCCTGTTGTTGCCACCGGCTACCACCAAACGCCACCACATTTTGCCATTGCCGCTTGCCGCGACCTATTGGCACTGTATTTGCGACGCTGCTCGCCGTTGACCCTGCTCCGCCCAATTGGGGAATCTTCGGTACTGTTTTTTTTTCTCATGGCAAACCAGGTAACTCATTTACTGAAATATCCGCTCATCTCTTATCCCAGTCCGTCTGCCCCTTTTAATCACCCAGCCGAAATCGCTGTGTATTCATTTTTTTTCTAGTTGATTCGGGGTTTTTCATTCATAGAGCGTATAGTGCAAGAACACATCAGGTCTATGCGGCATTGGCCAGACAGCCGAGGAGTTCCATCTCACCATACCAGACGACTTCATGAAGCGCACGATATGCTCAATCTCACCCTACCTCGGTTGGCTTGTCCTACTTTTCTAAACCTATACTATATATTGCTGCATTTGGATAAAAGGTGCCACATGCATCATATATGTCAAAGGGCCTTTTTCTTCTTCTATATTAGGCAAATTAATGATGTATTGTTCTTTCAATTACTCTCATATTTNNNNGACATCATGGTTACATTATGTGTTTATTTATATTTTTTGTCCTTTGATTTCAACTGATGTATTGTTCTTTTAATTACTCCCATATTAGCATGTTACCTTGTTCTTGAACAATCTTATCATTTCATGCAGTACATCCGTTGCTTTGCAACAACAACTATATTAAAAAATCTTGGCCTTTACATAACTGAAGATTCAAGGGATGTCATATTGAACACAAACCATGGATTTACAATCGTTGTTTCTATAAAATTTGATGAAGATTGTCACTCCTATTTTGATGCGGGCCTTTGGACAGAAATTTCTAAGTTTTATGTACTGAAAGCTCGCACTAAAATTACACTACACCTAAAAGAGCCCGGTCATATGATAAATGCTAACTTTCCCAAACGACATCATCCGTCCAGACTTTGTTCGAAGTAAGTGTTCTTTCAAGTATCTGCATGTTGACTTACGTAGCAATATCAAAGTAATTTTGTAATATTTAAGCAACCAATTGGGGTTTCATTTTCTGAATCTGTTAAGTTTGTTCCTACCTAGTAAATTATAATTACCAGTACACTATTCTTCTGCCCTGTGCTAACTACATAATCCCTATCCTCCCACTACTCTACCCATGTCAGAAAGTGTCGCCGCTGATGACACTCCAGAGGTGGAGGACGAGGCTGCCATCAAGTGGAGACAGGTCGAGCCAGAACCACAAGCACCTCTGGCAGGCCTAGACTTCATCAGCAGCCTCCCTGATTATATGTTGAAAGTCATCATCTACCTCCCCCCAATCGAAGATGGAATTTCGGACAACCATCCTCTCCCAACGATGGCGCCCCTATGCCGCTGCGCCCCTCTCAGCCTCATCGACGAGCACATGCTCTGCAATGGCTATCGCAACACCTGGATGCACTGTCCCAGATCCTCGGCATGCACTGTGGCCCAATCAGAGGCCTTACCATGGGCAAGTTCTGTTCCAACGGCATGAACCGAGCCAAGTTTGACGAGTAGTTCTTATCGACCACCCTAGATTAGCTTAAGGAGCTCACTTTTAGTGATAGTCATATGCGCTCGCTCCCACCCTCGCACTATGCCTCGCGCCAACACTGCGCATTGCCAGGTTCATGAACTGCCATTTCCCCAGATTAATGCCAAGCCCGCTCTTTTGCTCCCTCGACTGAAGCACGTCGAGCTCATCGTCTTCTGCATCCCCCAGGATGACATGTAGCTCCTGCTCCGAGGTTGTACTGCGCTCGAGTACCTTCATCTTCAGGCAATCAATGGGTTGAGTAGCCTCCACATCGCCTCCATGAGTCTCCGGACAATTTGTGTGTATTATTGGTGGTGCAACAAATCACACAAGGTCAATCACCAAATGGTCATTGAGGACGTGCCTTTACTTGAGATATTACTTGTAGTTGATCAACAAGGTCCAACAAGAATCAGGGTCATTTATGCGTCGAAGTTTACGGTGTTTGGTTACTCCCCTATCAAATTCTCAGAACTTGTTATTGGATCCATAACCATCTAGGTATAACAGTCACCTTCTTCTCCTTCTTGAAATTAACACTTTTTCTATTTACAAGATGTATGTTCGTATGTCATCCAGAAAATGATTCCGACAAGCTCGACCCCGTATTTGCGAATAGTGAAGGTCTTGGCACTAGAATCTATCAGCCCCGACCGGGACCAAGTTGTCAAATTCCTGAGATGCTTTCTGTGCGTGGAGAATCTATATATTGAGGTGATGCTCCTTTCCTGTTAAATGTTAACCACAAGGGAGTTCAATTTTTGGCCCCTTTTCCCAAGTTTAGAATGATGAATATACTACAATTTTTGAAGGAATTTTTGCAGGATTTCAATATATAGATGTTTTTTCCTATAGTGGTTGCTTGATTTGTGTGGTTACAATCCATAGGTATATCTCATTTGGATTCATCTGTACTAGTTTTCAAAGAAAAATTTGCATCCACTCCGACCTCTTGTGAAGACTCCTATGTTTTCCTAGAATGTAATCAAACGCCCATGTTAATCATGCATGATCGAAGATGGCATGTCACTCTATTCATGTATTTTAGAAACCCTTCAAATTAAAGAGGTCCTTGTGTGTGCAAGCACTAATACATTCTCTTCTTTTGCAGATACGATTAGGCCCGGTAGTGGATAATGTGGTGCAATATAACAATCCCATCGAATGCCTTGATCTCCATCTCTCAAAAATTACTTTGAACTCCTGCCAAGGGACCGTACCAGAGATTATATTCGCGAGGTTCTTTCTTGTGAGTGTAAGTGTGCTAAAGTAATGAGATTTGCCATACATTCATCACGCAAAAAAGAATGGTTTGCTGATCAGCGTCGGTGACTACAACAGAAAAGGCTCTGCAAAAGCTCAATTTCATTTTGGAACTTCAGTTGACAGACTAATCGGAATTCTTACGTCAAGCCCATTCATGATATGTCTGTGGCGGATCCCTTTGTAGAAATATTGAAGTGGCGATACTTCTTGTAACAGCAGTTTGAACCTCTCATATGTTCATGTTCAGGTAATCAGTGCAGGCGTCTTGAGCTGCATGAAAAAGTTTCTGCATAAGCTGAATTTCATTTCTAATATCAGTTTGAACCTTGTAATCTTTGAATCTGAGCCTTGTAATGCTGGAATTTGAACCTTTGTAATATTTTTGTCATTTGTGATACAATCATTCAAATGGCATCGTATGAGACTCGTATATTGCTAGTACTAATTTTTTTTCCTTAATATGCAATGGATGATTAATATCTGGACCTTAAGAAGCACAACCGCGACCACAAATATAGATAGGGTATCCTACGTGGCTCCAATGGTGCTCCCAGCGGCTGTCAACGATGAGCGACAGTTCACCATGCATTTCGTAGTGGACACACATAGAAGGTTCATGGAGCTTTTGGTGGTGTACACCAACCATCCGATCTGGGTGGAGAACTCCATCCATGTTACGGAGTTGTTGCTTGACACAAACAAGTACAAAGTGGTCGGGTTCGACCTCGAGTCTCTCCAGGCGCTCTGCTCTTGCGTTCCTCCGGGTGCTCTGCTCTTGCGTCCCTCCGTGTGCTCTACTCTCGTGTCCCTCCGTGTGCTCTGCTCTCACGCCTCTCCGCGCGTGCTCTGCCAGTGGTTGGGACCGGCCCACGATCACGTTTGAGGTGCCATATGCATGTGGTTGCGCCGCACGCGTCGCCATGATGTAGTTACGTGCGCCACGATGGAATCACGCGTTGCAAAAACTGCCATCCGGATGTGCCACTTTTCCAGGACATTTGGCCCCCATTTATATCTATGACCATTAACCATAATCTCTTCAACCTTTCGATCGTGCCCCACAACACAATAAGCACACCCACGACAACACATAGAGAGAGGATGTCCAGCGGCGCTCCAATGGAGTTCGGCGTGTATCATGTGGACACCCACATCAGGAAGACGGACCTCACGGTGGTGTACACCAACGACCCGACCGTGGTGGAGGACTCCATCAACACTATGGAGCAGTTGCCTGTTCAGGATGAAAAGTACAAAGTGGCCATCACCCAGTTGTGCGTGCGCCATCACGTCCTCCTCTACCACTACCGCCAGGCCACAATGCCTTGGGAGCATTTCACCAGGTTTGTCAACAGCCTCGACTACAGGTTCGCTACGGTGGACACCATCAACGATCTAAAGGTGCTCAAGACTTCGAGCTTGGCCCGCCAGAAGCTTGTCGACATCCACCGCCACTACAGGGTTGGGGGCAGCAAGAAGGACAAGGACTCCCTGGTTGACCTCGCCGTGGCCATCATCGACCCCTACTACGATGACATGAAGGCTAAGTCCGAGAAGAACAAGGTTCTCTGGCACAAGGCCTGGGTGAAGAGACTGGATGAAGATCACCTCCAGTCCGCGGCCAAGGACGTGTACACATGCTACGAGATGTTCAGGCGGATCATTCACATGAGGAAGTGCCTCCTACCTGAAGACGATGAGGGATCGAGCCACAAGCAAAGCGGTGACATCAAGCGTCACATGAAGTAGATGATTTGATGATCGTTTCTCATAGTTTATTTTGCATGTTATAGTTTATTGAAGTGTGTCAATGTTATGGGTGTAGTCACTTATGTATTTGGATGCTTAATTAGGTTATGTGATCATGTTTTTATGTGTGTAATTGTTTATTGAGATGTGCCAATGTTATATGTGTAGTCACTTATGTATTTGGATGTTTAATTTGGTTATACAATCATGGTGTTCTGTACACAAAGCATTGATGTGTGTGCAGACTGAAAAAATCACACCGCATACGGATTAAACTACCGAACCCGTCGGTGATGATTTCATCAATCACTGACAATTCTTTCCGAGGAATCGTTTTACCACAACACACACAGCCTAATAGAAGGAATCGTCTGTGTTATTATCGGTCATACAACACTAGTCTTATTACTCACATGTTTACTGGGTATCACACGCATCTTGTTAATACCAATCGTTTGTGTTGTTTTTTGCTCATCGTAGACATTTCATCTGAGTGACATGCATGTTGTCTATCGCACACAACTTGATCTGACTAACCATTTCTGTTGTTAGGGCTGATCACAAACATTTCATCTGAGTGACCTGTATGTCGTCTATCGCACACACCTTGATTTGGATAACCGTTTTTGTTGTTTGGGACGATCACAAACAGTTCATCCGATTGGCCTGTATGCCTTCAATCGCACGCACCCTGATCTATCGAATCATTTCTAATGTTTTGGCTAATCACAAACAGTTCATCCGAGTGACATGTATGTCATCTATCACACATATCTTTATCTGAGTAATTGTTTGTGTTCCTTTGGCTCATCACAAATAGTTCATATGGACTAACCGTATGCCACGTATCGCACACGCAATTGTTATTTGAATCATGCTTGATGGATCATCCATCACACATAGTTCACTTAATTGGAGACGGATCTAGAACTATACCGTTCGTCATTCATGCATCGCACATAGTTTGGTCGAATGGTCTCTGATGCATGTGGCGTCTTAGGACCTTCCTACAGTAGTGTTAGTGTAAAGGTTTTGGCTAGCAAAGTCTCTAAACATAAAATTCTTGTCAAAGGGACCATGAAAAATAAATTTGCAATTGAAGGTTGGCAACTGATTTCAATAGTTTAATAGTATATTTGCACGTTTACATCCCTTCCTTTATACTAAGTTCCTCGATTCCATTAAACAATTCTATATAGTTTCAATGAACATCTAAATAGAATCCACTTATAAATTTCTGATGTTTGTAAAGCCATGACTACATCACGTAAACTATAAATGCATCGATAATGTTAGAACAGATAATAACGAAAGCAAAAGGATACACTCATGACATAGTCTGACATCACGAGATACATCGATAATATTGCTTTGAAGGAGTAATAGCACATTTCACAACTAAAATTTTAGAAAATAAATATTGCACTAATATGATATAAGTAACGTAAATGGTAAGATAAATATGATGCAAAATACCCGACAACCTACCCAAAGCTTCAAGGAACCTGAAGGAGACATACGTATTACAACTTTTTTATATTATGTTTGATCTTTTTCCGATGAAGGCGATGTAGGCTTGTTGTTAAAGATTTCACGATGCTCCTAAACCTCCTCCTTCATACATTTGATTCTTTCAATACAATTTGCACACCATCAACGACCACATGTACATTTGTATAAAGATTTGTGATGGCTCTTATAATGTCTTTGCTATCAGGGCCCCAACTACTACTCCCAAAGCTTCTTCAATGTTTCTCTTCGAGGATCTTTGTGAGCCCAAGGCCCCATCATAAGATCTCGAGGATTATTTCAATATGAAAGTTACGAGTCCAGTTGGAAAAAGAATTTTCATGCAACCTCACCGAAGTTCTTGGATCTAGCTGAAGTCTAGAAGCATTCCCATGTAGATACCCTTCGCATGAGGTTTGTCATTTTCTTGGTGTCTTGAGTGACCCTTATGCTTAAGACAACACTTAGAGCTAGAGGAGAAGGAATGTTAAATTCATTATCGAAGACCACCAAGCTTCTAGGAGTTTATTCCTTGCCCTTGAACTTCATCTTCCATAACTCATCAACACCTTTGCGTTGATAATTGGTCCGTCTAGTCAAATTCGGGTAAAGACATGGTACATGTACAATATGCAGAACCATGGATGAAAAGTGCTCAAAACAAAAGAAAGAAATTTGTAATACAAAGTTTGGGAAATTTGGGAAACATATTAGGATGTTTTCGCGCGAAAGGGACCAATACACAACAGTATAGATGGAAGGGGACTCCTATGGGCCAAGTCTCCCTAAAATCCAAATGCATTGGTGAGGCTAAGAGGTCCATAGGGGCGTCCGCTGCACTTTTTTCTCATCTTCCTTATCTTATATCAAAATGTCGTATATATATTTTTGGAATTTTTTGAGATGATTTTGTACATTTTCCTTTACCTAGAGTTTTCCACCTTGTGGAAGTTCATGTTCTAATTCTTTATTAATTTGTCCGGGGTGATCAAGTGTGGTACATTTACCTCCACTCCTGTGAGATATGAGATCACTGATCAAGTAATGTTTAGGTCTCTCCAAATTTACAACCATTGGTTTACCATTAACATCACCATCAAGTCTTATCTCTCCTAATGGATAAATATCAATAATGTTATGGGGGTCACCCATTTAGATAGGAATTTACCTGCAAAATGGTTGAGACGTGATTTGCATAAAGCACTTTAGCCCCTACTTTAAACTCCCAATTTTATACTTTTCCTATCATGCCACATTTCAACTTTCTCTTCAAATAACTTGGCATTCCCAAAGTATCATTCATCCATTCGTATAATGCACTTATGTCTAGTAGTCCCTTTCACCATATTGCTTTAAGTCAAAACATGATTGTTTGATTGCCCAATAAGATTTATGCTTATGTCTAAAGGATGGTGACAAGCTTCCCCATAAACAATTTTATAGAAGATCTAGCCATAGTTTCTTATTAGCAGCCCTAGATGCCGCCATTGCATCATTTAATTTCTTCCTAGTCTTTTCTCGACCTATTAACTATCTTTTATCAGATTAACTCTATTTTTGTACTAGTTAATTGTACTTGACCAATAGGCCAAGGATGATAGGGTAAAGTAACTCCATGGCTAACATCATACTTCGCTAAAACTTTCTTGAATGCATTATGAATAAAATGTGAAATTCCACAAGCCTAACGATATTTAGGAACTCCAAACTTCAAAAAAATAACATATTTAACATTTTTGTAGAGGTTTGATGATCAACACTTTTATTTGGAATAACATCTACCCACTTAGTGACATACAATAATAACTAAAGTGTAATTGTTACCATGAGCCTTGGATTAGGCATGGGCTAGACATTTATGGTGGGGCTTTAGAAAGCCCGGTCCAAACCCAGCTCGGCCCTACGTACGCCCAAGTTTAGTTGGATTGGTGAGTAGGTGTGCTAGGCAATTACTATATTTGCGTGGGAAGGTTTGTTAGATTAAAAGGGAGTGCTACTAGAGGTATATCTTCACCCACTGTTAAAGTCTTTGTAGTTTGTAGTGTATGAGAGCACTCTATTGTTCGATTCCTTTTGTTCGAGATTTCTATATTTATTTTAAGATGCTCATGCGATGGCTAATTGATGTTGGAAAACTAGCATCTGATAACTAGCGAATTTACAGGAAGTGCGTCAATGGAAGGGATCATGGAGAAATAGTTAGAAGCGCCCTAGAGTACACATGACCCTTTAGTCAAAGTGACTGACCGGATTTTAGTACAAAGTGGTAATGTCACTCACCACTGCTATATCGAGATCTTACCATTTTTAAAAACTGCTTTCTATGCCTCGTAGAAGTAAATGGTGTCAACTACATCTAAAAAACTTGATCAGGTCATGTAAAGAAACATAAGGATTTATCAATGATGTGTTGTTTAAAAAATGTAAGCAAAAAAACGATACGTTGTTAGGAGTCTACAATGTGTTTTTGCCTAGTAATACGAAATAATTACGCCAATAAATGGATGGCATCATTCATATGTCACTAAGGCATTTGTTTCTTTTCCTTTCTATTTCCATTATATGACCGTATGATCAACCTTCTTGTTAACAAATATTTTCTTAACAGAACATTCAAAAGTGGAAATCCCGCAAATAGTAGCTAAAATCCTTTTTCAGAACATGCAAAAGATTATTTATCATTATTAAGGAAGCAATGTTATACACAAAATTATTACCAGGTGCATCGCAATGATGTAGAGGTCATAGCCTTTTCCCTCCTTTTTAAAGAAGGTACATACAAGGTTTCGAGTTTATTACAACTAAAATAAGCAATTGAGATTATCACCCACCAAAAAAGAACAATGTGATCTCTCCATGAAACATGCGTGTACGTGCATGCACTTCTAACTTAAACTCTTCCATAATCTTGCCCGTCACCAGCTGCCATGAGTTGGCCATGTTATCGAACACTCCGAATTTCCTCTTGAGGCCGATGTTGTATACACAGAGCATAATCAACCTGTTGATGCAGGGCCACCACTTTGTCGGGATCACATTGCTAGCAGTAAACCACGTAATAGCCGCATTAGGGGATGAAGTAATGGACTGGGTATTGAGAGGGGCCAACAAGTTAATCCAAATTTCTCTGGATTAGGGGAATATATCATACGATGTTAAATCATCTCTAGCTCCTTACAGCAACAGAGCGGGCAGTGCGACTGTTGATGCAGTCCACGGCTCTCCAAGCGACCTGAAGTCCAATTGTTATTACGAAGGGTAATCCACTCAAAGAACTTACCTTGAAGATTGGCGAAGGAAGACCAGAGTTGCTCGACCCCCATTGACCAAGGAAGAGAGTAGCATAAGCCGAGCACGAATAAAACCGACCATTCCTGTGAAGTTCCTAAGTGGAATTGTCTTCGATTGCCAAATTGAGATTGATGGTTTGTATTCTTCCCACATGTTGCGGAAATGGGTAATAGGAGGGGTAGAAATCTCCCCTCTGAAATCCTTTGGGGTGCACATGCTTTGGGACAAATGATTATAGCTCCAACATTATCTGTCAAGCAAAGAAGCCCTCTGTCCAACCATCATTCCAGAAGAACATTCTCCTTTCGTTCCCAAGAACGACCTTGGTGGCTTCACACACCAAAATTGTCGAAATCTTTGGAATTTGTACTATAAAGTCCACGGATGGTCATCATGAGTCCTAGAATGCATGCGCCAATGGACCCGAAGTTTCATACTGGGGAGCATTGGATTATGTAGTCCGAGCCCCTCAAAAACCTTACGTTTGCAAACTGAATTCCATGCCACCAAATAGTGCCCTCCTCTTGCCTCTGCGCATCTTCGTCACAAAAGGTTGCGACACAACTTATTGAGACATTCGAACATCCATGGTGGCAAGTCTTATGCCATCATAGGATTACCAGATGACGACATCATCACCGAACTTGTAAGAACTAGCTCCCATATCCTTTGAGGAGATGTGCTTACGAAGTTGGAGTCAACACCGCAACTTTATCCACTAGAGGTTGAAAGACACATTTGTGAAGGCTAAATACTTGCAAGGGAAAGACACAATGTAGCTCTTTTTTTCCTTTGTGGGGTGACCTATCAATTAGTGTGTGAAAGAATGGCCCGCACATTACATATAATTTCCTTTATGATGCACCGTGTGTGCATGTGTGCGCGCACGTGCTTGTGTGTGCGTGTGTGAAAGGATGGTAACACATTTAGACCAGGTACAATATAATTATATAAAGCACATTGTATGCAATCACTAATAGAACCAGACATGTAAATCGTAACATGTCCGAGAAACTTGCACAATATAACAAAGATAATAAAGGGACTATTGCTTCTTACCATCGTAATTTTCGTCCGTGTTTACGATTTTCGTCCGTCCACCAACACACAGGCAATCCAGATTTTTCGTTCGAATTCTCAGCGCGAGCCTACGCTGTGGCCCATCTAGGCAATTGAGATTTTCGTCCAAATTTCCAGCACGCCTGAGCTGTGGCCCATCTACTATGCGAAAGGACGCAAAAACAAGTGCGAGTACGTGGGATCGAACTCACCTCCTCCTGCCGATAAAAGAAGGCTATGACCAGTTGAGCTAACAAATATTGTTTTGAAATTGTCCCACCTCGATTATTTATATCTAGGTACACCAGTTTATATACATGAAAAACATGCACACAACCAGAAGCTGGCTGCTGGTTGATTACCTCCTAGGGTATCAAGAGGTATCTCGGGAATAAATAAGCGGAAGTAAGCAGTGAATCCGGTTATTACTAGACCTATATATGGTCTTCTAATTAAGGAGATAATGAGGGAAGAGGAAGGATCTTGGCCCGGCAAGAGAGGAAACACGTCGAGGGAGAGAGGAATCACTTCTAATTAACGTCGAGGGAGAGATTGTGTGTGGCTGGATATGTGTCCTTCTAATCTCAAGGAGTATGCGGCGGATTGTGGGCTGGCACTTGCATAAATAAAGGAGGACGCAGGCACGCAGCTGCCAGTGTTCGACTGTGTTGTTCCGATGAGGTCATGGACGGCGGCGAGTCACTGTTGCACCGCTGCGGGGATACTCAATGCGCCACTGGATCCAGTTTCTATGCCCCTAACCCTATCGCGTCAGCTGCAAATTTCTGTTGCCTCTAGAGGTGTGTTCTTCATGGAGAAAATACATTTGTTTTCCCTAATTATTAGTTGATCTATTTGTCAACCTGAGCATTGTGTACAATTCTTGCAAGATCGGATCATACTATGAGAGATGGGAAGGCATACCCCGACGTGTAACATATTTATCAGATTAATGATTAAGTGTAATGAAATATTGGATTGTGATTGTCTAATTCAGTGATCTGCATATTTGAAGTACTAATTAGGCGTAGCAAATAGCAAGGGAATACATGTAATAAATAGATGTATGGATAAATTCCTTGCTGCATTTTCCTATCAAACACTTATTATAGGATCGATATACTTGGAGAGCAGTATTTAGCAAACAGCTCAATTTAGAAATCTATAATAAGTGTTTGATAGGATTGAACTTAAAGGCCAATCCATCTAAATATATTTCTTTAAATAAGTGAAGATACTTCCAAATTGTTTGCATGCTAGCATGTTATTAGAAATCTAAATAATGGTATTCTTCTAATAATCAGACGGACTGTATCATTGTCTATTTATTTGTGCATAATCTCTTTGGTACTATGTAGATCAATTCTCCTTGAAAGATTGAGAGAACCATGCAAAAGAAAGTAGCAGGGATATCATTCCCACTCTGCATAACATTTAGTAACTCGGGATAAAATAAACAAACATGTCGGTGTGATTTGCTTTGTCACTAGGCATCGACGGTCAGATCCACAACATCGTACTGAATTCGGACAAAAAAACTCATATGTATACAAGTGCTCTTAGTTCATATAATGTATGAAAATCCTTTGAATTAGTAATTGAATGTCCAAAAAAATGCTTCAAAGTCAATGAAAAGGCACCCTCCATGTGCCCCTCCCGATCTAAGCCCCCTGGTCCAGACAACAACAATCCTAAATGAACTATTTGGCCCAAATGAAAACTAGACTTTGACTAAATTCTCATAAAAAAGTTCAATCAAATCTCTTTTAGCCGAATAAAGTTGGATCTACTACATAGCTAGGATAACACAAAAATTGAGAAAGCGGCCGTAGCAACGACATATTTACTAGTAACATAGAAAAGTCTATGCAACATAGAAAAGTCAACATACATATTGACCACAAAACAGTTATTTGCAGAACTTGACATCGCGTAAAATAGTTTTCCCAAGCATTGAGTAATTAGGAAACACTATGTCATATATCCACATAAAAAAATAGCGAATGTACAAGTTTGTAGATTTGTTTTTTCTTAGAAATGCTGATGTAATTAGTGGACTTTGACACGAGGCAGGTCCGTAATCAAGTATACTTCTGATCACACTTTAAACTCCCATGGCTGAGACAGATATTTTACATTTATATAGTGGATGTCACCCAAATGAACGGCTAGGTTCTCAGATCTATGCTTCCAAAACCTCACGGTGTATAAGTGTGAAGAACACGTGTGTAGCTTCTGTTTACCGGTACGGCCGTAACGCTGCAAGCACTAATTCCACACCTCGTCCCATGTTAGGAGATAGAGATGGAAGAAGAGGATGGAGTAGTTTGGCGTGGCGCGGCAGGCTGGCGGTCAAATGGGAACTTCAAAAGCACCCTCGAATCCGGGGGCTGTCCCTCCCACCCGACAGGGCTTCCGCTCGTTTCACATGCAGATTTTACCTGTACCACTGACCGTTACTCGGATTTGTGTGATGATGGTGCTTTGACCGGAACACCCTTCGCTATTATATCCGATACATGTCTCTGTCGAACCAAGATGGCGACGTGGGAGAGGTCAAAAGACCATTCGGTCATGTGCAGATTTTGAGCAAATGGTGGACCATCCATCTGATTACGAGGACTGACAGAGAAGTTTGTGTTACTCCTAAGCTTGTTTGGAGCTGAATACGGCTACCAATAGCATGTTTCATAAGCATCACCAGCTTATCGAGAAACTTTTCATTTGCCACTTATAATGACCTCTTCAGTCGTAAAACAATCGGTGCTCTTCTTTTTGCATCACCCTGTCATGTCATGTTTTTGTTTAGCAGCGGCTCTGCTCCGGCTTTACAGTTTTAAAATATATATTAAATGCCAGCTTAATCATATACTAAAAGTGCATATTTGAGTTCTAATTCTATCATTAGTAAGTACATCTCAGGTTAACGAGAAAAATCTAATTCTATCATACACGATTTTATCGGAGGCTGAGAAAAATCTAAGTCTATCATACATGGAGCCTGGAATTACTCTGACCAGCTAGCGTGGTGTGTTGACCACAGCCGCGTACGCAAGATAAACGACGTGAGCAACGTTCTGTGCAACTTATTTGCAAAAAACACTCCTAAATAGTAAATATTGCTTCTCATATGTGGCACTCCCTCCGTTCGACAATGTAATGCGTCCGCGCTTTACGAAATATAAGTTTGATCATACATTTAACCAACAAGACCGACTGTAAGGAGAGTAAAAATTATACCACTGCATTCGTAATTTGTACTGAATTTTTGCACTGAATTTGCAATACGAATACAGTGGTATAATTTTTACTCATGCTGCAGTCTGCCTCGTTGGTTAAATGTATGGTCAAATTTAGATTTCGAAAAGCGCGGGCACACTACATTGTGAAGCGGAGGAAGTACACGGCTGTGGTGGGGTTGTGATGATAGCTACTCCCAAGCAGTTATTACTCCCTCCATTTCAAATTAATTAGTCTAAGTTTGTGTTAATCAAATATCCTTAGATTTGACCAAGTCTATAGAAAAATAGACTAAGATCTACAACAACAAATATATTTAAAATCGAATGTGTTTTAGAAACTAATATGATATTCCGATGTTGATATAGTTTTATATAGAACTGGCCAAACGTGAAGAAGTTTGACTTAGACAAATATAGAACTTTATTTATTTTAAAACAGGGGGAGTAGGCACCAAGAGAAGAGGTTTACCGTCGGCGGTAAGCTTTGTTTTAGTTACAAAGGCAAGCTATTAATCCATAGAGGCAATACACCTAACACCAATCAAGCAATATTCCAAATTAGATTTTAAAAAAACTGCTTATGTTATTGATAAAGACGGAGGTATTCCGTCTTCCGATGAGATAGTAACTATTGTTTTCAGTGGAGTAGACTTTGAAGATCCGACTATGAACGTGTGCGAAGATGTCGTGCCTTAGCAATCACTAAACCAAGTCCGAGAGATTATTGACCACACCGGAGCATGATCAACCTGATCACATGGGTCTATTTTCTGCAACATACGAAAAACAAGCAAGAAATTGAGATTGCAATATGAATATTGCGAATATAAGAGAGAATCTTAAATGATGAAAATCAGGTTTTATGACGTCTTCGTCTGGTCGTTGAACACAATCGAAAAATGCGAGTTGCAACTACGACGAACTTTAATCTAAACAAAACCCAAGTCTAAACGGTGCCTTAAGGGCTATATTATATTGGGGAAAAAGAGGGGGTTTCGTCCACCCTTGGCAGGTGGGACTAAAACACCTCCTGGGTCATTTCCCCTATAATACGGACTCTAAAAACAGCCTAAGAAGAGGTATTTTGAAATTACATGGTCTGGCCGAGAAATAATGTGGCGCAGTATCTAAATAAAGCTAAGGACAAAATTTATGAAAGGTCATCTTATATATTTCGTCCATCTTGTACGTAATCATGGTGACTTCAAAATGCTAAAATCTCAAATGAAAACTTCGTTCTTGTTCCCTTCGCGCGCCTTCTCCATGCTTTACCATGCTCCAGTTTCTATCCTTCTTGTCCATGCTAGGCCCTTCATTTGTAAGCAAAACAAATGTATCAAATTTAGGCAGCAACATATTCTCATGAACATTCGAATTATTACCAAGAAACGAATGTACCTGGTATTTTAATTGGCATGCGCGAGCTCTAGTAATTGATCCAATATGTATAGCAACACAGTCTGTGGGTGCAACTGTGATAATGATGTCCTTATCAGTTATCATCACTTTAAGTAAGGTTCTCAATCTCACTAGACTTACTAGTTACAACAAGTTATAAGTAGATAATGTAGTCGGAATTGTTATTTATTTTTGGGACCAATAATTGCCGAAAATAGAAGTGCATGAATATGAGAACGGAGAAATATCTTATTATGCAGCGAAATGGATCGGGTTTCATTGGTTCGCTAGGAGCATCTCACATAGCGGTGACACATAAAGATAAACATCGGTATGTGAAATAATGAATATATTTTTATATGGCAATGTCATCATAGACTAGAAACATGTGATACATTTAGTACGTCCATAAATATACTAGACTAACAGATGCCACATATAATAGCTTGTACTACATTTTAGGTGCCTGACACCCTAGTGAATTCCGCTCAAGTATAAAATAAAGCATTTTCTATTTTCATGTCCTTGATTGCTTAGTTATGCTTAGTTTTACCCGCCGCACTAACATTGCTTACTTTCCCCCACCCCCCCTACTCACAAAAGCCTGAACGGAGCACTGCCATCCGGTCAAAGCCTTTGATCGTTACCTGCTGCTAAGTAGGCTGTGTGATATCCTAACACGTTGGCCAATGTAACTTATGACGGGTGGGGCCTAAGCAAGTCCCCAACTCTTTCTCCCTATTTTTCTCTCACACACACTCCATTTTGAACAGTACGTACCCGAGCCATTCCCCATACAGCCGCCAACGCCATTGTGCCCGCGTACCCACCTTACCACGATCGCCAGCAGTGCCACCGTTGAAAGGTTGCGCCACACCTATGTCACCGCTAGCGCCCCCTACCCAGCCCATTATCATCGCTCAATCAAGCCTGAATCGACAGGAACCCTCACCCAAGGTCCACTACTCCGTGGCGATCTTTAGTGCCCTGGCTTGTAGTGGCTCGAGGGGATTTGGAGGGTGGATCTGTGGTAGCTACTTGACCGTGCAACCTCATGCAGTAGCTTAAGGTGCATAGGCTTGGGAATGTCTAGAGACACGAGCCTCCATCCCATCGACTATGGAGAGGATTGGTTCGAACCTGGAGCAGCAGAGAATTCATGGATTCCGGCTAGGTAAGCCTCGATCCCCTTGTAATGTTTGATCTAAATTGAAAATATGCCTAGCATTTGACCATTGGGCACATGAATTAATTGTTGTCTAGCTGACTGCATTATTGCATGCCTAACTGTAGGATTGATCCAACGCTTGCCTTTTGGCTCACAGATAGGATGGAAACTAGCATCCCGCGAGGTACAAAAGCACATGTTTTGTCTGGATTTTTCTATTCAAAGGTGGTAGGAACAATTATTTCTTTCAAAGATTTTTGCAATTCCCTGTGTACTGATTATACCTGGAGCCCAACCGATGTTATTGACGTGATTTTTTTTTACAGTAGTGAGCAAAGATTTGTGCCACTAACTTGCGACGAGCATCTAAGATTACTTTTGGGTTTGAATGTTGCCACCCGTTTTGGTAAAATCAACATCGATGTGCTTCAGCCGCCAAAAGAATAAGAAAAGTGAAAGGGTGTCGACAAACCTGTTAACATTGCTTATAGTTAGCGGCGCCACACTCCTCGTAGGTCCAAAACATCTAAACCTACTGGCAGTGAAAGCCAGACGAATGATGTAGTGTATGTACAAGATGATGCACAACCCAACGAGGCATTGCCTGGACACGATGATGAGGATGAGAGGACATATCCATATTTGGTTGATAAATTCGGACAAGCGGCAATGCATGATGAATACCTGGAGGAGCCAACTCGCCCTGCTAGATTTGATTACACTGATAATGAAGAGAAGGAAGAGAACACCGACATGTTGGTTCCAAAAAAATACGATGGTGAGGACATGCCAACACTTGAGTGCAAAATGAACAATCCTTAGCTTACTCCAGGAATAATACTTGAATTGATGGTGGACTGTCGGAATGCACTGACTACATACTACATTCTTACTCAAAATAATTTTGTGAATGACAAGATTGAGCCTAGAAGGTTTACGGTTCACCGCTCATCTGAGAGGTGTAGGTGGAGCTTGCATGCGCCCCGTATGCGTAGAAGCAAATTGATTTAGGTATTAATTTTGCACACAACATTAGTTTCAATCATGCTTGATCTCATTTTCTTTGATAAACTTGTTTCATTGAAGTTCAGATCAAAGTGAACCGACATGTGTACACTTGTCCACCTAGAGGGGGGAAGAACCAATTTTTTTAGCAAATACAAGGTGGGTGGTAGATTCAATCATGGATTGGCTGAGAGAAACACCAACACATTGTCCAACAACACTACACAAGTTGTTTGAGAAGTATAAGTTGAGCATACCATACATGAGGATTTTTACAGTAAGAAAATGTCTCTTGATAGAATTAATGGTCCATTGAATGAAAGTTTTGCTCTGTAGTACACCTACAAAGCCGAAGTGTAGATGGCAAGTCCACGCAGTGTTGTACAGATTGACAGGCATACTGTTGAGTACAAAATTAGGAGGAAGACAATGCAGAAGGAATGTTTCAGGAGGGCTTTTGTTTGTTTCAAGGCTTGCTGGTAGGGGTTTCTGGACGGTTACATGCTTAGTTGGCTATGGATGCAACAACATTAAATGGAAGATTTAGGCGCTAACTAGTAGCTGCTTGTGTAGTTGATGCGCACGACTAGGTTTTCCCAGTTGCTTTTGGTGTGTTAGAGATGGAGTCAGAGGAAAGTTGGGTCTAGTTTTTGCAAAATTTGTGCAACATTACAGGGCAGCCATTAGGATTGGCTATACACACATATGCTTGTGAGGTTTAGAGACTGCAGTAGACGTAGTATTCCCCGGAGTTGAGCATAGGGAATGTATGATACACCTAGCTCCTAATTTTACAAAGAAATTAAGGGGAAAGTTTATGATGAGAACCTATGGGCAGCATCATACACTTGCATCTTGAGCAAGCATGAGCACCACTTGAGAGTGTTGTATGCTGAAAATTGTACAATGTAGGAATACATGGGACCACATCATGGAAAGGTGTGGTGAAGAAGGAAATTCAATGAAATATGCATGGTAGACTATGTGACTAGTAACCTTACAAAGTGTTTCAATTCAAAAATTAAGTCAGTGAAAGGGGTCATATTCTGGCAAGCATTTGACAAGATTAGGCAGATAATCATGATAAAGATGTTTTGTGTAAAAGAATTGCAGAAACACAATATGTTGGCCATGTTATGCTCCGATCTGTGATAAAGGCTATGCATGCCAGGGCAAGAGGATTGATGATGAAATGCATTAGACGATTTGTCATGCCCAAAGTGCGGTGCTATCCTCGCGACGACTCGAGGGCCTCGATAAGGATAGAAGCGCATTTTGGGTCGCTTCGCAAGAATGGAAATCGTCACAATACATGTAAATAAGAGATCAATATATGAAGTTGGCTTAGACTCGCCACATGCTACAACATAAATATCTCAATAAATCAATGCATCACAATCAACATACGCAAGAGCAGGATTCGACTATGGATGAAATCAAACGAAAAAGAAGATGACGTCCACCCTGCTAATCCCAGGTTGCCGACCCGTAACCCATCCTATGATTGATGATGAAGAAGAAGAACTCCAAATAGAACAATCATCGCTCTCATGTCAAAGCATCTTATTACCTGTACCTGCATATGTTGTAGGAATCTATCAGCCACGGGGACTCAGCAATCTCATTACCAAGGGTATGAAGACTAGCAAAGCTTAATGGGTGAGGTATGTTTGAGTGGTGAGGTTGCAGCAGCACTAAGCATTTTATCTGGATAACT
>CBMN010037763.1:4637-17519 GCA_000582825.1 Hordeum pubiflorum
CTCCCACTGAATGCGCATCGCCGAAAATCCTAAAATAAATCCAGGAATAAATGCGAGCACCAGGATTTGATCCCTGATGGGCTGGGGATACCACAGTCTCTCTAACCATCCAATCATAGGTTGGTTCGCAGGTGTCTCGTTTCTTAGACATAGATTTAGTTGAACTACAGCGTAAGAGCAAAATTAAGTATGGTTGTGCATCATTCGATGCAGAGGCAAAGGGTTCGGTGGACCTTCTTTATTTTCTTGCTATTTGTATGTACCCTATTTTAAAAAAAACATGACGCTATCTTTTTTAACTAAAAATATGATTATGGATGGTCATCCAGTCTCAGTCCACCTTCTTTATTTTCTTGCTAGTTGTATGAACCCTTAGTTCGTGGGGCACGCCTATACCTCGCTCGATGCGAGTTTGATAGTAGCCTCGCTTGAAGCGAGCGCCATAGTGAGCCGCCCAAGGCACCCAGGAATCCATTACCTTGTTTCTTTTCACCCATTTTTATTTATTTTTAAAATTTTGTTCATACTTCAAAATATTTTAAACATATATATTACAAAAATATAATTTACCTAATTTTTTGAAAATGAAATCGTGCATTTGAAAAATGTTCAATCTGTATAAAAAATGTACACAAAAATGTACAATGAGCATGAAAAAAAGTAGACAGAAAAACTGTTTCAAAAATATTAATAATTTATTTAGAAATATTAAACATGCAATTTTTTTCCTGATGTATACAAAAAATGTATAATATGTATGAGAAAGAGTAGACATCCAAAAATAAATGTTTTTCAGAAATGTTTATCATCTATTTAAAAAATGTGAAACTTGTACAATTTAATGTTCTTGATGTATTCCAAAAATGTAGAACATATACTAAAAAACATAAAACGTGATATTCATTGTATCAAAAATGTTAGTTATATATTTACAAAAGTTAAACGTGCATAAATAAAATATTCTTGATGTATACCAAAAATGTACAAGGTGTATGAGAAAAGTAATTATAAAACAGAAATGTTTTTAGAAAATTGTTAATCATCTATTTCAAAAATCTTAAACATGTACAAGAAAATGTTCCTAATATTTACGAAAAATGTAGAACATGTATTAAAAATTGAACATTAAACAATAAATTTAAAAGATAGTGATCATGTATAGAAAACTGTTAATCATATATTTCAAGAATGTTAAATGTGTAATAAAAACTATTCCTAATATATACCAAAACTGTACAATGTGTATAAAAAATTAGCCATCAAACATTAATTATTTTAAATATCAATCATGTATTTTAAAATGCTAACCATGTAAAAAATGTTCCTAGTGTATGTGTAACAAGTACAAATGTATGAAAAATGTAGACATTTGTTGAAGGAAAAACGATGAAAAATGGGGGAAACCAAAGAAACGACAGAAAGAAACAACAAAAAACACCTCAGAAAAATGGAAAGCCCATAGAAAACTATGAAAACCCATGAGGAAACAAAAAAATAAAATAAAAAAAGGAATTGAAGAAAAGCAAAGGAAATAAAGGAAATAAAAAAGTAAAGAAAACATAAAGTAAGAAGAAAAAAACAAAGAGAAAAAGGAAACAAAAAAATTGGAGAAAACAGTGCAAAAATAATAATAACCGAGGAAAAAACATAAGAACACTGAAAATAAGAAAATGAAAACAAGGAATACCGATGAAGAAATAAAAAAAACCCAAAAAGTATAAAACAAAAAAAGGCCAGAACCGGAGAAAGAAATTTATAGATAGAAAAAACAGAAGAAAACCACGAACTAAGCCGAGCGAATGAAACTCAATGAACCCAAAGGAAACACGGTGAATGAAAAACAACAGACGAAATGGGTCGGCCCAGTAGCTACTGTGCAGGGATGAAGCTTCAGGCGAAACAAAATGGGACCCTTATGTCTCGCCTTCAGTGAGAGGGTAGGAACCCTCATTGAAGTGGAGAACGAGATGGACCGGCCCCGGGAGCGTGGGAAGCCACAACCTTCTTTTTTCCTTTTTCCTTTTTACGTTTTCTGTACCAGGGACACCGAGGACTTTAGAGCTTGGAACTTCAAGAGGAGTGGTGTATTCTTTGTAAGATCAGCATATAGAATGCTCGTGTCCACCAAACGGAGAAGGGAAGCATGGTTAAAAGGTACGGTCGCATCTTCAAGCACAAACAATGAGGAAAAGTCTTGGAAGATGCTCTGAAAAATTCACGTGCCTGCCAAGATCAGAATGTTTATGTGGCGATTGTCCAAGCATTCCATCCCAGCAGAAGATCTCAGACCTCACCGTCATATGTCAAATTCTAGTTCATGCGGGTTGTGTGGCAGCCATGATTCGTGAAGGCATTCTCTTCTAGAGTGTACGGTAGCCAGGTGCACATGGGTTATAGTGGGTGACGATTTAGCACAACATCTAGTTTCTACTACAGATCCTCGAGAGAAGCACTGGCTATTCTCATTGATTGATAGCCTATCACATGCGTAGTTCATCAAGGTAGCTGTCACGTTATGGGTGATATGGTCGTCTAGGAGGAAAGCTATTCATGAGGGCATTTATCAAAGTCCACAAGCTACATAGGGTTTCATTGACAGATATATATCAGTTAGAGATCATAAGGGGGACGAAGTTGACGCAAACTGCTAACCCAAGTGTTGTACCAAGGGGTGATAGAAGGCATAAGGCACCTCCTCCGGGGTTTTCCAAGGTACATGTAGATGCGAGAGTGTCCACACGGTCAAGAGGAGGCACAGCGGCAGCGGTAGCTCACGATGATCGGGGGAACTACTTGGGAACCTCATCACTGGTAATTCATGGTGTCCATGATCCTGCGACGCTAGAAGCAATTGCATGCAGGGGGGCCTTTCCTTGGCAGAAGACCTACTCTTGCATAGCTTTGTAGTTGCATCAGATTCCAAGCAAGTAGTGGGAGATATCCTCAAGGGCAATCAAGATAGATCTGGCATTATCATTAGGGAGATTCAACATCGTTCATCTATGTTTTGCCGTAATTTTATTTTCGAGAGTCGTGAGTCAAACAATGAAGTTCATAATCTAGCTAAGTTTTCGCATTCATTACGTCACAAGCGCCATGTGTGGCTTGGGCAACCCCATGATCCGAGATGTATTCCACTCTGTGGCATTTGATCAATAAAACTTGGTTTATCCCCTAAAAATGTTTTCAGTTAAGTTTTCTGCTTTATTTTTAAATTTTTGTTTATGCTTGAAAAAATTATAATTATACTATATTACAAAAAAAATCTATATAAACATTTGGAAAATGTTGACCAAGCATTTGAAAATATGTTAAATGTGTATAGAAAAAATGTTTATAACGTATACGAAAATGCATAAAGATGTGTATAAAAATGATCATGTATTAAAAATGTTAATCAAGCATTTGAGGAATTTTGAACAAGTATTTGAAAAATGTTGATAAATCATTTGAAAAATGTTAAATGTGCATAAAAATGTAAATCATTTATTAAACAATGATGATTTTTTATCATGTAGATAAATGTTAATCAAGCATTTGAAAATATGTTGAATAAGTATATAAAAAATGGGGATCAAGCATTTGAAAAATGTTAAATGCATATAGAAAAAATGTTGACCATGTATTAAAAAATGATGAATTTGTTTCATCATGTATATAAATATGTTAATCACGGATTTGAAAACAATGTTTAACAAGTATTTCTAAAAAGTTGATAAATCATTTGATAATGAGAAATGTGTATAGAAAAAATGTTGACCATATATAAAAAATGATAATTTTTTGATAATGTACATAAAAATGTCTTTAGAAAAAATGTTGAGCATTTATTAAAAAATGTTAATTTCTATTGAAAAAATGTCAAATATGTATTAGAAAACTATTCTTGACATATTCAAAAAATGTATAATAAGATCCAAAATTAAAATAAAACCGAAAATGGTAAAAACAATGAAAGGCCAAAAGAAAAACCAAATGACAAAAAAAAATGAAAAACGGCAAAGAAAAAATAAAACAAAAGAAAAAATAGAAACCAAAAACAACAGAACATCGAACAAAACAAACGAAGACATGTTGACCATGTATTATAATTTTTTTTCAAGAATTTCAAAAAAATGTGTATAGAAAAAATGTNNNNCATGTATTCAAAAAATGTTAATTTTGAATTTGAAGAAAACCGATAAAATAAGAAAGAAAGAAACAAAAATGAAGAAAAACAAAAGAAAGAACAAACCCAGTGAAAACCGAGAAAGATATGAAGAAACCCGAAGGAAAACGACGAAAAGACAAAGAAAATGAAAAAACCAATAAAAGCAGAGAAACCCGGTGAAAAACAAAAGAAAAAACAAAAGCAAAGAAAACCGTGAAAACCCAATGTAAAACCCGAAAAACCAGCTCTTTTCGTTTTAAGTAGGACGCGCCTAACATAGTTATCACGAAAGCGAGAACCTCGCGGCTAGTAGCGTTGCGCAACGCCGTGCATACCAGGGTTCAATTCCTGGTTCTCCGTTTTGTTCACTGCTTTTTAAAGCGGCGTCGAAGCAGCAAGCGAGCAGAAAAAAATAGCAACATAGACCGGCCCAGTATCCTACGGGAGGGGAAAACCTTTAGCTAGCTAGCCTAGGCCTCACTTAAGGCGAGATATAATCGCTACGAAACACAAGGAACTATCGCACAAAGCCAAGTATTGCGAAATCACTAATTGAGGAGTACTCCTTTTAAAGATCAATCCCACGTCCTCAGGGGTGTGACAAGTGACGTACTGGATGTGTGTCACTTGTCGCAACCAGGGAGTTTTCTCTTTATTCATAGATCTATTATTTCAAAACATTTATCTCTTAAAGTGTGAGTCAAAATCTCGAACCGTTTTCACCGTTGGATGCCTCGCGTCGATATCTTCAAAACTAGATCCCATGTTGNNNGGTTTTGACGAACTTTTTTTCACGAGAAAAACCGGATGAGAAAAACCGAACGAAAAAATCGTGCCTCTCACGGAAAGAAAAAAAAAAGAAAATGTGTTTTTTTCCTTTTCCGATAGGCACAGCCGTGCCTCTCGCGGAAGCAGATCCGTGCCTCTCACGAAAGCAAAACCCTGCCTCTCGAGGAAGAAAAAAACACGTTTTTTCCGTTTCCGAGATGCACAGCCATGCCTCTCGTGGAAGCAAATCCGTGCCTCTCACGGAAACAAAACCGTGCCACTCGAGGAACGGAAAAAATTAAACGCGTTCTTTTTCGTTTCCGACAAGCACGGCCGTGCCTCTCGCGGAAGCAAAACCATGTCATTCAAAGAACGAGAAAAAAGAAAACACATTTTTTTTTCATTTCCGAGATGCACGGACGTGCCTCTCACGGAAGCAAATATGTGTCTCTCACGGAAGCAAAACCGTGCCTCTCAAGAAAGAGAGAAAAACGTATTTTTTCGTGCATTTTTTTGTCCAAAAACTAAGAAACACCGGTGGAAAACCGAAACGCCGAAAAAAAACCCCGGGAGAAAACCATCTAAAGAGCCGAAAACGCATGCGGGAAAAAAATAAAAAAAATCCAAAGAAACCGTCCAGAACGCGACACGTGACGGCGACTGAAAACGCGCCAAGTGGCGGCTCCTGAGAGCAACCCTTCGAAAGCTCCGAAAGAGCGCTTCTCAATTAGTTGCTCTTTCATTTTAAAGGCGTTGCAGGCCACGCAATTTCCGCATCACAATGAGTGATGCCCCGAGTCCTCCTAATTGGCGCCTTTGGCGCTAGCTAAGGTTATGAGCGCTCTTGTGCGGGAGTATATGGCACGGTCCAGCAGCACTTGTATTTATATATCGTTAAAGTGGTAGACCAGCACCCATTGACTTCTGACCCATCGGTGACCGTTGACCAAGGAGAGTTGTCTTAAAAAAAAAATGTTCGTGAAAAATGGGAAAAAAATCATTTTTTTGAATTCATGAAATCTGAATTCTCTTGGCAAATTTGAAAAAAGTTCACAAATTTTATAAAATCTCAAGACTGGAAAAGTTCGTAATTTGAAAATAGTACGCACAAGTAAAAAAAATCATGAAGGGATTTGGAAGAAGTTCCCAAAATTTCAAAAAAGTCCAAGACTTGGAAAGTTCGTAATTTGATAAAAGATTGCAATTCACAAAAATATTTGAAAAAATTTCACGGATTTTCAAAAAATTTAAAAATAAATCTAAATTTAAAAAAATCACGAATTTCGAAAAAAATGTAATGAGGAAAAGGTTCACAAAAATTAAAAGAACATGAATTGGAAAAAAGCATAAACTTGAAAAAAGTTCACGGATTAAGTTCACGTATTTGAAAATTAAATAAAGAAGGAAAACGAAAAAGAAAACTTAAAAACAAAAAGAAAAAAAGAAAAACATAAACCGTGTAAAACCCATGGCAGAAAAACCTAGAAGAAAGATACGCGAAGCAAAAACGTGCGATAAACTCTGAAAAGAAACCTGCATGGACCAGGCCATTTTGTCACATATTGCTGGGACGGGGTGTGGGCCGGCTAGCCAATTTGCCTACAACTGATGCTTAAGGCACCAAATAGGATCTGGGCTCCTCCCCAGTGTTTGAGGCGTCAGGTCATTCGTGAGCGCTCACGCATGTAGTAAGTTGTCCTATAGCGACATATATGTTCGTGCAAAGATTTATATCTGATGTTAATATTGCAATGCCTCCAAAAACTCAAACCGGCATCACAGGCACTACTCCAGCTACACGACCAAGGAGATGGATCCCTCCTACCCCGGGGGTGTTTAAAATGAATGTCGACAAGGCAGTGCATGCGGCGAGTCAAGTGGGGCCTGTTAGCTCAGTATGTCGGGATGAATCGGGCCATTATCTGGGATCTCTAGCCCTTGTTATCAGAGAGATGATTGATCCTGCAGCAGTGGAAACAATAGTTTGTCGTGAAGCACTTTCACTCGCAAAGGATCTCCTTCTACATAATATCAGAGTTGCGTCTGATTGTCAAGGCGCTATCACTGACATCAACAAGGGCACGAAGGGCATCACCAGCATGGTGGTTGAAGAGATCAAGGAGACTATTTTTGCTTCAGTTATGTTTGTGCACGAAGGAGGGCTATCCAATACGGAAGCTCATTACTTAGTTAAACATGCTTTACATCTTGATGAGGGTCGCTATCTTTGCTTTGTTAACCCTCATAATCCGTTGATTATTCCTGTATACCTGGTTATTGATTAAAGTAAAGTATGTTTATCCCTACAAAATGTAGTAAGTTGTCTCAAAAAAATGTTGTAAGTGGTCCACGGCCCACAAAAACCGTGTTGGCTACTATGCCCGGACTGCTCGCTCATCCGCTCGCCTTATCTTGTTTTTTCTCGTTTTTATGTTATTGTTGTGTTGTAGAGTGAAAATTAGGACTACTGGAATTTTAATTTAAAAAATTTAGCACAAATTCACGAATTTTAAACTTTCCAGAATTAAAAAAATCACAAATTTGGATAGGTGTTCATGAATTCATTTTTGTGTGAATTTGATAATGTTTGCGAAATACAAATATGTATGAGTTTCAAAAACTGTTTGTGTTTCCAAAATATTCACAAATAATAAAAATGTTTATGAATTTGAAAAAATAATCACGAATTTGAACAATATTCATGAACTTCAAAATTGTTCATGCATTTCACAAATTCATCACAAATTTGGAAAAGTTCACAAAATTGTAAATTGTTCATGAATTTCAAAATTTATTTGCTAATTTAGAAACATTAACCAATTTCAAAATATATCACGAATTTGAAAAATATTTATGAGTTTGCAGAAAGGTTTTTGAATTTA
The DNA here is from genome assembly GCA_000582825.1 of Hordeum pubiflorum. Taxonomy (NCBI): domain Eukaryota; kingdom Viridiplantae; phylum Streptophyta; class Magnoliopsida; order Poales; family Poaceae; genus Hordeum; species Hordeum pubiflorum. The sequence goes on from CBMN010037763.1 coordinate 12,438, forward strand.
AAATTTGTTCATGAATTTTCAAAATAAAAATGAAATGAAAAAAATGTAAAGAAAGCGAAATAGAAAAAAAATCTGTAGAAAAGCCCTAGAAAAATTAAAAATGGAAAAAAGCAAACTGAAAGCTTCTAGAAGTTTCCCAAAACTGAAACTTCTTGAAGGGTTATATGGGTCGATCGAATTGGAAAAGCGTATGAGTGCTGCATACGAAAAACAGAGTAATCGATGCTATAAGCGCGGAATAAAAAATGCGGTATAGCATCGGCCAACAAGTTTTCCTCTGATCTAGCATTTTGGGAATGGGCCAAATCTTTTTTCAAATAAATAGAGCTGGCGAGCCCAGCCTATGAAAGTCCACACGTTCCAACAAAACGCAAAGTAAGGCATCATTTCTATAGCACTATATCTCAAACTAAAGGTCTATAGCACTATAGTGCACAAATTATTGAACTTGCATTCGTTACTTTAGAGTGATTCAAGTCGTTGATCTGGAAGCTAGAGCTGCCATGAATCGCTCATCGGACCAAGACTCACTCGATGGTACGGCTAAAAATGTCTGGATTCGTCACCTGCCCTCCCGAGCATGCAGTCAGTATTGACACAAGATGTTAGACACTTCACGATAGGTTTTAGGTTCTCGAATTAGGTAGTGTGTGCATGCATGGCCATGTAGTACATGCCCACCAAATATTAAGGGCACAAGATGTCTCTGTTGACTAGTAAGATGGCTGTGCTACACTACAAAATCAGAGAAGGAGGCGTGAGTGCAATGCTAGAGGACAACAAAATAATGTAGAAAGACATTGATCAAAATGACGTCATATATTTGATTGGTGCACATTGAGAACAATAAAACATACGGGCTTCCATTTTCACCTTGAAAAAGGACTTGTTGTTCCTCCTACTCGGCTCTCCCTCTCTTCGCTACGTCCTATATCGAGGTATCCGCTATGTCCTATATGAAATGATGAAGAACATGTGACAATAGCTAATTCGTCCACATCTTTGACAATTGTGAATTTGTGATGACACCTAACTCCGAATCGGTCTCTGTCTTCGTTCCACCTCACTTAACACGGGCTTGACCTCAAGCACACATCATTTTTCGCTAGAATGGTGACACATTATGTTTTTTCATGTACATGAATTTGGCACTGCAATGTAGAAAGCAACATTAATGCCTCGCCCTCATCGCAAGATTCCATAGAAATATAGTTTCAGTTTGATGACCCAAAGTGGTGACAATTGATGGTTTTATTGATAGAAGGAACAAATACTTTATAAACACATGAAAAGCAGAAGACAATACACAGAATGGAGGTTGGCCCATTAGGCTATAGCAAAATGATGTGGCGTGCTTTAGCCTCTTTCCAACATTGGATTCCTCAATGGCAAGGCACGCACACATCGCAACCAATAACTCTTGAATTGTGAAATATGCGCCGGTGGTTGTTGCGCTCACACTAAATCACCCAAATCATCAGCATGGGCACGACCAGCAATCCCGAAAAACATATTACTATGTTACCTTTGATCCAAGGATTCAACATTTCTCATTTTTTTGCTATTTCAGCACACCATACTTGAATGTGAAGATAAATGGCATAACATATTAGAATAACATATATTCTATAGCTAGATTTGATCACACACTTATAGATGAGTCCATGACAAACAAGAATTAAGTAGAGGTGTTTGAGTGAATACTTTACTCAATATGAACAAGAAGCATGAATCCGCCCACAACACCGCCATGAAAAGAATAATATTTTAGGCATGACTCACGCAGCTAGTTCAACTTACATAGTTACATACCTTAGGCATCTATCGGGTCATGGAATCGATTGTCTAGCATATATAGTGTACCCTTCTTTTGGTTGTTTTCTCAAAACATCCGCGCCAACAATATTAGCTCTTGAGCCCTAAGTTCATCTATCTTCTCGCCTAAAAAGATATCAGACAATCAGTATTGCATCTATAATGGTCTGTAGTATATTTAGGCAAAGAAAAACTAATGAGCCTATATAGGATCTATAATATTTGGGCAAAGGAACTTTTTTTAACAAAAGTGTTAAACTATAATACGTGTTTCACAAGTGGACAGAAGGACACATATTCCTTAAACTAAAAGACAATTAGTCAAGATCACAATGCGGTAAACATACTAAATTACCAATTTTGTTCTAGTGGTTGTTGCCTTGCAACACTGACAAAGTATTCAACATAAAGAAATTGGTACCATTGTTTAGGGAAACTAAAACTGCCGAGAGACTGTATAATGCAGAAAAATCTAATCTGGTCGCGTCATCTCCGGCTCCACTTCGAGTGATCGTTCTCATCTATGACCATGGTGGGCTAGCCCACGATGGGGTGCGTTTGGTTGACTATCTGACGCAATGAGCTTCGGGTAGAATCCCCCTGCCATGTATCTAAACTAATTAATATAAATGAAGATATAATTATTTATAAAAAAAATCCAACAATTATGTTGGTTCATGTAGGTATAAGAGTCTGCTGTCATGAAAGAAAAGGATCACGCAATTTTCCATGTGATTCCAAGCATATATAACTTACACAGTATCAAAATTTACTTGCAGAAATTAAAAACTGATATGAACTCACACGATGAAGGAGATGAATGTCACATGTTGAAGTCGTGAAAATCTATCTAAAGCAGCATTGTACTCATTATTACATATCACCACACATCAGAAGGTTATTACTAATGCTACATATCTTTCATCAATTAGCACTTCCAAATAGATCTCACACAACTACACATGTATGTTTTTTGTAAAACGGGTTATTTCATATTGCGATCAATACATGATAATATATAGTGAACTCGGAAGTTAAATTACTTGATAGAACCAAGAGAAAAAGCTTACAAATCTATCTTCCTTTAGTGTGTGACTCGAGAACTTCTCTACTTACAAACATATTTAGCCATGCTTGATCATGCTCCTCAATAACTTGTACCAAATCTTGCAAGTACAAAAATCTAGCAAATGTTGCAATAAAAAAGGGTATGAATATTGAATAGCAAATCCAGTATCAACCCGAGGGCACGAGTTTGAAGAAAGGTTCGTGAATTTAAAATTTGTTCATAAATTTTAACAATAAAAATATAAAAATAAAAAATGAACAAAAAAGAGAAATAGTGAAAAACTGGTAGAAAAGTCCTACAAAAGTGGAAAAACCAAATCGAAAGCTTCTAGAAGTTTCCCAAAACCGAAACTGCTTGAAGAGTTATAGTGCTACATACGGAAAACTATGTAATCAGTACTACAAGCATTGAATAAAAAATGTGGTATACCATGGTCCAACAAGTTTTCCTTTGACCTCACATTCTAGGAATGGGACAAATCGTTTTCAAATCTATAATACCTAAATAGTTCATCACCATTATCATATTTTTCTTGACATGCAGGCTATTCACATCATCAAGTAGGCCCACATGTAAAAATGCTTGCACACTAGCACTTCCTGCGCATGTAGCCTTCCGTGTCATCATTTTTGTTTGACAATTGTTTCAGCTAGCCCACATGCTATCACATGAACTCATGATCTCTCCCTGGCCGTTCTGTTCCACTTCCTCGGTGCTACATCTACTATATTCCACCATATAGTTGCACAAGAAACTGAAGAAGGAATCGCAACAATCCACAAACATGAACTAAATAGTCATTTTTACTATAAAGAGTTGCATCAACTTTGCTTTCCTCTCACCTGCGCACTCCACTCCTGCCCAAATCGCATCCTTTTCCAACCTCAGATTCTGCTACCACAGGCTCGGCGAAGCTCTTGCTGTGGCCACACTACAGGAACTCACATTGATCATGGCCTCAAGCGTTGCGGCTACTGCAAGCTCGGTGACAAATCCTCTCCATGGATGTTGCGCCCATAGGCCACGCTGAAGGGCAACCATCAGACCTACGCCTGGTGTTGCTTTCTATTACCTCTAAACTATTTTACTAACGAAGTTGCTCTACATTTTTAGGTGTATGTATGTATGTATGTATGTATGTATGTATGTATGTATCCAGTATAAAAGCTTTTGCAAGTAAAAAAAGAGTATAAAAGCTTTTGGAGGTGATCATGAACTCATACTACAAATTAAATTTTATTCTGGGTTACTTCCGGCCATGCTACTACGAGCCTCTCCTATGAGTCATCGACATGTGTGCCTAAGTTGTTTAATCTTTTTTCCCAATTGATACTTAGCAATACCGGGTAGCTTTTCATTATGAATCTTCTCTTAATTAAGCACCTACACGGGTTCGAAATAGAATATTTAATTCGATTTTCTGGTAATATCTAACTAACTATTTTTCATTTTTATTTCATGCAGTTGTAGTGACAAGATCCTAATAAAAAATATAGCCCTTCAATGAATTAGCAAACTTGCCACTTCCGTTAAAAATTAATTATATGTAGAATACATATCTTTTTTTGTCCTCTCTCCTTTAGATTATACACAATACTGTTTTGTTGTATTTGATGGTCATCTCGCATGCTGCTTTTCTTTCTATAAAGTTGCATATACTAAACAAGGTCCATGTCTAATGTTTGTTGCTAAACTGGGAAATTTCTACCAAGAAACTCCGATGGTAAATTGTTGGGCTTAAGGTTGCATTTAATCGGTCTTTTTTACGCTCATAAGTGGAGGTCATTACCAGATCATGCGATACATTTTAGGACCTAATATATTTGAGCATCCAACTATCGTCTTAATAATCCAAGTATTATGTTTCCTTGATACATAAGTTAATGTCAAACATGTATAGCTAACATGTCCCGCCGCAACACATGGAGTATCATCTAGTAAATAGCGTGGGTGGGCCCAACTTATAAAAGTCCCCACGCTCGAAAAAACCGCAAAGTAAGGCCTCATTTCTGTAGCACTATATCTAAAAAAAGGTCTATAGCATTATAGTGCACAAACTTTTGAACTCGCATTCGTTACTTTAGAGTGATTCAAGTCGTTGATCTCGAAGTTGGAGCTGCCATTAACCGCTCATCAAACCAAGACTCACTAGATGGTACGACTAAAAATGACTCGATTCGCCACCTGGGGGTTCGCCA
>CBMN010037765.1:0-14216 GCA_000582825.1 Hordeum pubiflorum
GTGTTTCCTACGCCGACGGTTAGGCACCGGTGGTCGGCGTAGGTTGATATACGCCGACGGCCCCCGTCGGCGTATATAACACCGTCGGCGTCGGCCCTGATTCTGGTAGTGAGTTGCTTTGGACCAATTCATACTGCACCCGAAAACCATCTTACAACATCACATTGCGAAGAAGAGAAATGATGTCATTCCTCAAGCATTGGTGAAATGGAACGATCTCTCTAATGATGCTACCATATGGGAGGATGTCTCAGTGATGCAGAAAAGGTTTCCTGAATCGACTGCTTGGGGCCAAGCATCGTCACCAGCGGGCCACTCAGGCTCTGCCCGGCGTACTTAACCGGCGTGAGTTCGTAAGATCTATCCTTAAGATGGTGATTGGAACACCATTTCATGTTTGAAAATTCTGGTTCCGACCTCTATTTTTTGGGCTTAGCTGCGACAAAATTGCGCCCCTTGCTGATGTGCAAGTATTCAGTGATTGGTCTTGACAATCATGATGAGAATCCTTGTCCTGGCCATCTTCAACCAGACGTGAAAGATGTGGTAAGGACGTTTATGGATACTTGAAGACAATGTTGCCAAAGAAGTCTTTTTAGTCGTAAGTGTTAAATTAATATTTTGTAATGGTTCAACCGTTGTTGCCTATATTTTGTACTCCACTTATTGATGACTTTGGTTTTGTTGCCTGGCATCAACTTCAATTAAAATGACCGTGTGCATCATAATGATGATGTAGAGGCAGGAGATTTCAACCTCCTTCTCGAAGAAGAAAAACTGAAATGTTAGCCTCACCACAGGCTCATTAGGTGTAATCATCTTTTCAATTATAATTTTTGTCTTCACGGGCATCCATGTCCTTCGTTTCACCATGCAGTTAAATAGAAAAACATTTAGCAGAAAGTAAATTTCGAGAAAACGAACACTTGATCAGTAGAAAATGAACAAGCATGCTCATCAAGTTACTGCTTTATTAGCCTTATTACAACTTACAAGCACACGAGAACGATACACATAAAACTAGATCAGGAAGTTAACACAGCAATTAGCAAGACACGATAATAATTAAGGACATTGTAACAAACTGAATCATCACTGGGACACACACACCAGCTTATCTTATTTGAAGTTTTGAACACACCAGCAGGCGGCACAGCATCATGAGGCTATGAGCAGACGGCCGTCATGTATATCTCTACAGTACGTAGAGGCTAGCTAGCTCTACATACCCGTAGAGGCTAGCTCTACATACCATCCATGTTGACCTGTGCGCCCGACCCTCCTGACACATCCGGGTGATTTCTGGACCGAATCTCCACAACTTCTTCTGTCCGGAAAACCTCCGTAGTTGCCAACTTGCTGTGCTTCTGTAGATCTGCATGCGCTGGAAGACACACACATAGCAAATCATTAGCAACTACTCAGTACAATATTAACCAGAACATCAGCAGAGCCGTTTTCAGAGTGTCGATCGCTTGCATGTGTGTGTACGTACTCTTGTGGTCGTCGGGGCGGGCGCTGTAGCCGGTGACGCGCTCGACGAGGTCGTAGAACACGTCCAGGAGCTGGGCGGCGAAGCTGACCATGGGGGCTGGTGCCGATAAATTTCAAGCTGCTTAGTTTAGCAAATCGAACAGCTGCTTACTGCTTTGCCCTGCTTGCCCTTGGCCTGCTTACTACTGCTTTTGCTTTCAGCTCAGCTGTGACGAAGTGGTGGTGACACTGGTGAGTGAGTCCTATCGCCGTCGCCGGGGCACGGTATTTATACACGGCGCGGCGCCACCAACCGACCAAGCGCACCGGCGTTCTTCGGACAAGGCCCACGCGCGTGCGAGCTAGCTAGGACGTGCGTACTGTAGTACCATACTCAGAGCGCGATAGTTGAGTACCACTCCACTACCCGCGTGCGAGCTAGGACGTGTGCCATTCTCGAGCGCCACAGTTGAGTGCTGAACCACGCATGATTCACATGCATGCCGATCGAGAAATTCCGATTCTCTCCACCCGATAACGCGGAGTCATGTGTAGTTCAGCACTCCATTAGCTGGTCGATCAGATCCCCAAATGGATGGACCGCCTTCTTTTTATTGCAACTTGCTCCAAAGAGACGGCACCGGCTACAAGAAAATGCACCGGGCTACAGAGAGTTGTTGATTGTCCAGTATTAACGGCAAGACCGGCAATGCATATACTATAATCAAGGCGATTATTGAACGACCAAATTGCACCATCAACTTGCTTGATGATCTGATATAATAATATGCACAGATGTCAGTGCAGCGAATCCCATCGTCGGTTTAGGGTTCGTAATTTGTCATAAACTCTGTTTTGTGCATGCATGCCGACAGCGTCCGATCTCCCAAATCGTGGGGTCGTTAGATGAGCACAACAGCCAGGAACGTTCACAACCCACACACATACACATGTGTGTGACCCGTTTGCATGCGTGGTGGGGCATGCCGGCACGGGGTGCCTAGTAGGCCGGGTCACCGTAGCCATCATAGTATATGATGATGCGTGATCATGACTCTACATGCTTGCTTTGTCATTAGGGTCCGAGCACTCGATGGTACACAGCGCGGGTATTTTCAACGGTGATCCATAAATTTCCTTCTGCATCCGTCCCTAGACACGGGCATCCGGTGTAGACACGAATGCGAAAGACCGGCATTCAACACTATCCTCATTGTTTCAACAAATTGGACGAAATCCGTTTTTATTAACCTAAATAATACCATTCCTCCTAATCTTATAGTTTTGATCAGTGAATTACTAGTTTCCGCCAACTCAGTACACTCCTTTGGCCAACTAGCGTGGGGATAGTATATAGTACATGTATTTACCACGAGATTGTTGTGTATGATTCAAATAATCTAGAATATGATTCATCGACTAGCCTGGCCTCGGCTTATATAATGTACCAGAGGCCTAGGATAACAAGAGTCCTAGTCGGATACGTCGGTAGAGAGAAGTCTTCGGCTTGTGTGTCAAGTTTTGTGGAATCTCCCTTGTATACGTCATGGGCTGCTCGAAGAAGCCCATTAGTGAACCGTCATGAGGGTCCTCGACCCGACCCACCTGGTCGAGAGACGATGTGGTGAATACCCCCTAGTCCAGGACACCGTCAATAGCCCCCTGAACCGGTCTTCAAGTTGGGGACACTCCTCGATTCTTTTGAACTGTTCTTCGTCTTCGGTCGTCGGTCTAGAAAGCTAGTTCTACAAATCTTTCCATCTCCGATCTTGAGGATTGCGGAGGTGTATCTGAAGAGTTCACACGTCGGGCATCCGAGGAGCCCCTTTAAGTTTCTTGCCTTTATCAATGCCTAGTTATTTTTACGCCACACCTCGGGTTTGAAGTTTTTCTCGTGCGGCGGTGTCCTGTTGCAGTCGAGCTCTAATGTCGGACAGCATCCGAGGTGTCTTGTTATAGCCTAGCTCTAACGCTGGTTGGCATCTGAGGTGTTATGGATTACCTTGGCCTTTTGAAAAAGTTGAAGAAGTTTAACCGAGGTTAATGCCGAAAAAAGTCCTCTAGGGACCCAGCCACTCACATCCAAGATTTATGCCGAACTGCTTTCGAGGTGGTGCACCACCTTGGTCTTGGGATGATTTTTTGCGGAATTTATTTCTGATCAGTGTAATTTATTTACTACCGAGATGTATAGCCAGTAGCCGTCAAGGTGCGTGTTGTCCTCAAATCCGGGATGCACCTAAATGATAAAACAAAACCGCTAATCACAGTAGCTCCTGAGACTCAGGTCGATTTGTGAAATCGTCCTGAGGATCAAGTCCTTGCTCTATAGCATTTTTAGGAACGGAAACGCTGTGCGCAATAACTCCCGAGACTCAGGTTGGGTGTGGTCGACCAACCTGAGGATCATAATCTCCTCGAAAACTGTATCACACTTTTAAATTTACTGCATTGAATCGTCAATGCAGTAGCCCCCGAGACTTGGGTTGGGCAATATGACCGACCCTAGGATCGTATCTCCTCGGGAACTAGTCCAGATGTCGTGTGTGTTTTGCCAACGCTGAGGTGCAGGTCGGCAGGAAAGGCACCAAACTGCGGGTCGGAAAAGATTTCCCAAGCTGAATACACAGGGCACCTTGGTCAAGAGGATGCCCCACGTCAGGAAAGAAAATCATACAATAGGTTGAAAATGTCATAAGCTCGAAACCAAAAAACTAAAGAACATCTAGAGTATTGCGTAGGGAAATGGATATCAGACGAGCCAGGAGGTGGTGTGCTTAGCTCCTCTATGAGTTCCTTGTTCCTTCTGAAATTGTGAAAATGAAAACTAATTAGAATATGGATCAAAGCCACCTCCACTGCCATAAGTTATGTGCGCCAGAGTGGCATGGACGGTAGCTTACCGATATAGTTCTGATTGTCTATAGATTTCACCGAAATCAATCCCGAGCATCACCTCCTGGGCAGAAGAGGTAACTTCCAACATCCATGTTTCTGGATATACATGTCCTTTATTATAATAACAACCCTCAGTTTCCCGAGCAATAAACAAATGGATTTCAATCTCATTTGATTTGGATGAGGCAAGATGTGTACTCAATCAATTTTGAGGAATTCTGGCCCACTTGACCAACATATATCTTTTCTCGTCCTCTCTTCATAAGGAATAGTTGTAATTCACATATAAAAGACAATTGTGAGTATAGAATATTATTCAAAAAATCTAACTAAAATAACCTAAATCGAAAAAAAATCAATCACCGCATCAAATGCTTCAAATATGGCAATGCTTACCTGATGTTTGGTGCAAACAACAGTCCTGCCAGTATTTATAGTATTTCTTACAATCCTCATTACAATTGCAGTTACCCATGCGTCAATACTAGAGGTTGGCTCATCCATAAAAATGGTTGAAGGGTTAGCAAAAATCTCCACAACAATAGTTAGCCTCTTGCGTTGCTTAGTTGGCAGGACACTCGCAGCAGGAAGCCCAACAAGTGCACCCCTCAATGTTGTAAGCTCTTCAAGATCCATGACATCCTCAGTGAACATCTGCAACCACAAAGTTCAGGGGATAAGATTTCCAATTAGTCAAGGATAAACTTCAACACCTAATTATTTGTTCTAATTTGTAACAAACCTTCCTTTTTTGTACATTTGAAGGTAGCAACGGCCATGCAGAAAAAGAGGAGTGACTCATATACGGTTACATGTGGAAAATGAAAATATTTTGCTCATATTATCCTGATGTATAAGCAAAGGTCTCTTACTTATTTGGATAGCCCGGTATGGTGATATCTCCCTCGATATACCCTCCAATTTTTATGCTTGCTAATACATCCATTAGAGTGGTCTTTCCGGCACCACTAACACCCATCAATGCAGCAAGTACTCCAGGTCTGAAATAACCACTGAAGCCATTCAAAAGCGGGAGGTGATCTTTTGTTACTACTTGTGATTTCATTGCATGTTGTACAACAATAGGATTGAAAGAAATATTGGAAGGGTCTGAACTCTCAACCGAGAGCACGCACCTGTATATATTGATCAAGGGAGAGAGATTCTCTCATGAGTTACAAATCGTTCACATGAATACGAGAGTTATACGGGAGAGAGGAGATAGCGTACGAGAGATACACGGGAGAGAGGAGATAGCGAGAGAGTTGTTAAACATAATCCTAACTCTAAGCTAACTACCACCCGTGTCATATGGTCACGTCTACCAACGTGACAGCCAAGAAACAAGGCTACGAGCACAAGCTGTTTAACATTCTCCCTTAATCTGAACTGTGTAGATTCAGATTACGTTTGAATTCTTCATAAGGTCTTGTTTGCAAAGCCTTTGTAAAACCATCTACAACTTGATCCTTTGAGGGAACAAAACGAAATTCCAGCTCCTTACTTGCAACCCTCTCTCTCACAAAATGATAGTCAATCTCAATGTGTTTAGTTCTTGCATGGAAGACAGGATTGGCAGACAGATACGTAGCACCGAGATTATCACACCAAAGACATGGGGTTTGTTTGCGACATATTCCAAGCTCCTTCAGCATGGACTTAACCCTGATAATTTCTGCGATTGCATTTGCAAGTGCCTTATACTCTGCTTCAGTGCTTGACCTTGAGACTGTGGCATGCTTCTTTGCACAGTAGGAGATTAAATTAGGGCCAAAGAAAACAGCAAATCCACCTGTTGACCTTCTGTCATCTAGATACCCTGCCCAGTCAGAGTCAGAGAAGGCACTGACAAGGGTTGATGAAGAGCTGCTAAAGGTCAGCCCAACACTGAAAGTGTTTCTTATGTATCTCAATATGCGTTTGGCGGCAGTCCAATGAGCTGAAGTTGGTGCATGAAGAAACTGAAAAACCATATTAACTACAAATGAGTTGTCAGGTCTGCTGAGGGCCAAATACTGAAGTGCACCTACCAAACTCATGTACTTGGTGCCGTCCTCTTGATTCAAGAGTTGTCCTTCTGCAAGAGAGAGTTTTTCTGAGCTGGATAATGGAGTTGATGCTGGTTTGCAACCCTGCAATCCTGCTCTATTCAGAAGATCAGTTGCATACTTTTCCTGAGAGAGATGAAGTCCGCCTTCTCCATTATTCTTAACCTCAATACCAAGGATGAAGTGCAAATCTCCTAAATCCTTAAGGGCAAACTCTGAGTTCAAATATTTTAACAAGGCTGCCACTGCTTCATTTGATGAACTTGTAACAATAATATCATCAACATATATAAGAACAAATATGGATGTATTTGACTTGTTGTAAATGAACAGTGATGTATCGGACTTTGATGGAACAAAACCAAGTGTTTGTAATTTTGAGCTTAGACGAGAATACCATGCTCTAGGGGCTTGTTTTAGTCCATACAAAGATTTGTCAAGCCTGCACACATAAAACGGTTTGTTTTTGTCCTCAAACCCAGGAGGTTGTTTCATATAAACTTCCTCTTTCAGAACACCATGAAGAAATGCATTCTGCACGTCTAGCTGTCTAAGACTCCATCCTCTGGACACATCAATAGAAAGAACAAGACGAATAGTAGCAACTTTCACAACCGGACTAAACGTGTCCTCATAATCTATGCCATACCTCTGTTTGAACTCCTTAGCAACAAGTCGAGCTTTGTAATGATCAATCGTACCGTCAAACCTCTTCTTAATCCGAAAGACCCATTTGAAATCAATAACATTTTTACCTTGTTGAGGAGGGACTAGATGCCAAGTTCTGTTCTTGTGAAGAGCATGAAACTCTTCATCCATAGCTTTCTTCCATGTGGGATTAGCAAGCGCATCATGAACTGTACGTGGCTCTCCTGTGGAAGCAGCTAACCAAATTTAACCTTGTAATTTATTGGTTGAATCACACCTCGTTGAAGACGTGTACGTGGCTGTGTAACTGCATGCAGTTCAGTCTCCCGCAGAAGATCCAGCCCATTGTAGCTCCTCACCAGCGGATCTGGGTGATCCCGAGGCTAGACATGCCCTCGATGCCCACCGGATCGGCTGTGGCTGCTCGAGTGGGCGAAGGCGAAGGAGGCGGCACAGAGGATCCGGGCAGATCAGCCTCAGGTCGCACGCGCGTGGGGCGATGATGAGCGTGGGGCCCGCCTGACGTACACACGCGCATACCGCCCTGTCGGCTTGTTCCCAGATGCCGATTGGTGCGGCTCGTCTGGTGGGACAGAGGCACGAGGAGCCGGCCGCGTGGAAGACGCGGGTTGGTGCGGCTCGTCCGTGGGAGAAGGCGACGCGCTGCTGCAAGCCTCCTGGCGAGGAGGGAATCCCGGAGGGGATCCGATCGGACCTACAGTGGTTAGACGCCTCGATCCCAAGGTGGATTGCAGTGGGTCGAGCGTGACCATGGAAGAACGCCATGGTGCATTATTTCCTGTAGAATTTTCAGCAGTTCCTGCATCATGTTTGCCCAAATTTTTATCTACAGTAACAAGCTCAAATGAACAGTTAGGAGGGTTAGTCATAGTTGAATCAACACAATCATCATTGCCCACATAATTAAGACGGGATAAAGGAGAGGGAAGGAGAAGAATCTCCTTTCGAAGAAGAGCACCGGCATTAGGATGTAGTTTTTCAAAAGGGAACTGAGTTTCACCAAAAACTACATCGCGAGAGATATACACGCGACCAGTGGATACATATAGACACTTGACACCCTTGTGTTGTGCACTATAGCCAAGGAAGACACATTGTGTGGAGCGAAACATAAGTTTGCAAGTGTTGTAGGGGCGAAGATTGGGCCAACATGCACACCCAAAAATGCGAAGGGTGGCATAATCAGGTGTGACATGAAGAAGACGTTCAGTAGGAGTTTCATGATTAATAGTGCGACTAGGCCACATGTTAATAAGATGGACGGCAGTAAGGAAAGCTTCGTCCCAAAATTTCAAAGGTATGGAGGCCACAGCTAGGAGAGCTAGGCCTACTTCAACAATGTGTCTATGTTTCCGTTCCGCGGAACCATTTTGTTGAGGAGCATGGGGACATGAGACATGATGAGAAATACCTATATTTTGAAAATAAGAATTTAGCTTCTCATATTCCCCACCCCAATCAGATTGGACGGAAAGAATTTTGCTATCAAATTGACGTTCAACAAGAGCTTGAAAATTACGAAAGACTTGAAACACCTTTGAACATTTTTTAAGGAGATAGATCCAAGTGTACTTGCTATAATCATCAATAAAACTCACATAATAAGAGTGTCTACCAACAGAAGTGCGTGCTGGACCCCATACATCAGAAAAAATGAGCTGCAAAGGTTTGGTAGATACACTAGTGGAAACAGGGTATGGTAATTGATGACTTTTTGTTCTTTCACATGAATCACAGATAGTTTCTGAATTTCTCTCACCAACAACTGGGAGTTTATTTCTACTAAGAATTTGATGAACAGTAGCAAACGATGGATGACCTAAGCGACTGTGCCACCTTTCAGCTGAAAGATTGATGGCACCATAGACTTGTTTATTAAACTTGTAGTATTGAGGAAGCAACGCATATAGCCCTTGAACACAGACACCTCTATGGAGAATTTTCTTCATGGCCTGGTCCTTGATCAAAAAGAAATATGGGTGAAATTCTAGAAAGACATTATTATCAAGGGCAATGCGATGAACTGAAAGAAGATTTTTGGAAGCATTAGGAACATGCAAGATTTCATTTAAGACAAGATCTTTATGTGGGGTTTTGATAATAGATTGACCAATATGACTAATCTCCATACCTGCACCGGATACATGCACCGGCTGTGGTGTAGATTGGATCATGGCCATGATATTTGTCATGCATGGTCAGCTTCTCCAACTCTCCGGTGATATGATCGATCGCACCCGTGTCCTTGTACCAGTTTGTGTCAACACCATAGGACCCATCTGCTGCAGCTACAAGTTTCTTTTTTCTGGGAATTGTCATCAGCGTAGCGCCAATCACAATCCTTGGCAATGTGATTTGTTTTCTTACATATTTGGCACTTCCCTTCATAGACCTCATAACCTTGAAAGTTGCGCCGGTTGTTGTTGTTGTAGGGTGGGCGTCTATTGTTGGTGCTGCTACCGGAGTTGTTGGGGTGATAGTCGTCGCTGCCGTGATGGCCACCGCCACCACCACCTTGATAGCCACCGCCACCATGGTTCTGATGATAGCCGCCACCACCATTATGATAGCCGCCGTTGTTGTTGGAGTAGCCAGCGCCACCACCTCCTCCTTGGTAGCCGCCGCCACCGCCAGCTTGGCCATCGCCGCCATTGTTGCCACCGCGGGAGCCGCCACCGTTTCTCTGTTTGCGGTAGCCCCTTTGCCTCGACCTCGGGAGGCTGCGTTCGGCGAGGACTTGAAGCCGCCGCTGCCGTTACCGTGGTACAACTCGACCCGCTGATCAAATTTAGCCACCAGGGAGAAGAGATGATCAACTGTGATCGGCTCGGTGCGGACGTCCAACACAGAGATAAGTGGTTGATATGCCATATCGAGGCCAGCAACCATGAACGAGACGAGCTTCGGTTCCCCGAGCAGCTTGCCTCCTGCCGCGAGCTCGTCGGAGAGGGAGAGCATGTAGCCGAAGTAATTTGATGCAGATTATGTGCCCTTGTGGGCGTTCGTGAGGGCAGCACGCAGGTTGTTGACTCGAGAGAGCGAGACAGCCGCACACATGTTGGAAGGGCGGTCCAAATTGTATGCGACGTCTCCAATGACGCCACCTGAACGAGGACCTCCTTGGAGAGATTCCGAAGGAGGTAGGCGACGATTTGCTGGTCCTGGATTAGCCAGGGGGCGTAGGCAGGATTTGTCATCTCCTGATCCTTGCCCTCTTTGTCCTTGGCGATGATTTTCTTGGGAGGCTCCTCTATGGTTTTGTCGACATAGCCATACAAGCTGGCGCCCATTATCTGGGATCGGGCTTGAGCTCGCCAAAGGACATAGTTCATCCTGGTGAGGGGCTCGGAGATGTTGTAGTTGAGGCCGGAGGTGGTAAAGGCGGCGAAGGAAGACATGGTTGCGGTGGGGAAGGTTGATGAAGATGATCAAGCTAGATGTGATGGGAAAAGGCCTGCTCTGTATACCATGAAAGAAATACTGGAAAGGTCTGAACTCTCAACCGAGAGCACGCACCGGTATATATTGATCGAGGGAGAGAGATCCTCTCGTGAGTTACAGATCATTTACAGGAGTACGAGAGTTACACGGGAGAGAGGAGATAGCGTACGAGAGATACACGGGAGAGAGGAGATAGTGAGAGAGTCGTTAAATAGAATCCTAACTCTAAGCTAACTACCACCCGTGTAGCATATGGTCACATCTACCAACGTGACAGCCAAGTAAACAAGGCTACGAACACAAGCTGTTTAACAAGGATAGGGTAAGTAATCTTACTTACATAAATTTCTAATGACTTGAAGCACATGGAAAGAAAAATTACCTCGGGCATATCTGAGCATCTTATGTTCATAAAGGTAAGCGACATTGGTGCAAGAATAATTCAACAGTCGCACTAGGCTTGTCCCAAGTTCTACGACGAGTTAGTTTGAAGTTGCTAGTCTAGCTCGCCAAATGAGGCCTCGCAATCTGTTTGGTTAGTGATTTCAGAAGGTTGGGTTCTCATTTTAGTTTCCAAGGATGGTTTGGAAAATTGCAATAATGGTTTGAGTTATGTAATAAATCGTTGGATTTCACTTGAAAATATGCAATCAGATATTGAGCACATTTAAAATCTGAAACTACATGTAACTATTTAACCTAGTTTTGTGTTTTATGAATGAAGCCAAAATATATATTATTTTGTAACTTTTATTTAGAAATCAGCAGTTAGGTAGTTGTACAATTTTTTAAGCATAAACTTTTACAACAATGACGTGTTTTTGGATTTCTTCCCAGAGATTTCTACCTGTATTTAGTTATTCAGATTTGCTTTAGACGAGTGCTTTCCCCCTGTGTTTAACTATTTTTTGTTGGATAATAGTCCTTTTTTCCTTTGCAGTTGCACTTTTATTCTAAATCAAACTAAAAAAATCAACAATTGATTTGTAATTTTAATCGGAATTTTAGTTTTTTTACTTGCAGTTTCATTTTCTGAAATGAAAAACTTGGTATGTTAGACTTTAGTTGTAGACCAGCTGCACATTTTAACAATGTGCAACGTTTTTTGCAGTGTGCAATGTGTATATACTTGAATGCAATTTTTGTCGTAATACTAAATATGTTTTGATAATTTGCTTTTCTTATTAAATTTTTATTTGGAGCAACTTATTTTTTTGATGCGCATCATATTTTTGCAATGTGGAAATTATTTTCTTGTGTACTGGAGTTTTATTTTTCTTTGCACTTTAACATTTCTTTACTTATTTATTGCTAGTATGTGCCATTGACTTCTTATATTAGGAATTTGTTTTTCATGTTATTTTTTGCGAAGAGTTTTTTCACGTTTCTTGTCCATGGTGCATAGAAAATCCAACTGACTCGAATGTAAAAAGAACTTCAGTTGACTTGTGAGCAACCAGATTCTAGTTATTCCATGGCTAAGGTACTTTTCCCTCCAAACTTCACTTGTGAGTCCGTGGACTTACCTCCCCTTTGCACCTGCAACGGTGGTGGGGAGAAGAATCCCGGTGTCTTTGCTCTGATTAGTAGATTAGGTTAGTGTTTTTTTAGTCCTCACAGGTGCGGTGCTTGTGTGGATAGCGGTGTTTCTAGTTCGAGTTTGTCTTTCGGGTTTGATTCTTAATTCGTCCGTTTGGGCGTAGTCGACAGAGCTCCAACATAGATTCCTGCCGTATTCTCGAGGCATTGAGGTTAGGGTTTGTCGTCATGTGGCGAGATTTGATGTCAGGTCTTTCAGATCTAGGCAAAAGTGTTCAATGACGACGACTATGGCTCCAGGAGACTGGTCGTGACGGGCACGTTCAAATTTTTTAGTTGTTGTCGACAAGGTCAAACCGGCTCCATTAAAGGAACGACAACAGTGACGCGTTGGCGGCTCGTTCTGGCGGCAATAGTGGCCGTTCGATGGTCTCGGAATTTTGATGTATAATTTTTTATTACATTTGAGATATTTTGTACTTCTGATGAATTTTTATAATAGATCTAATCTTTTTCCTAAAAAGAAGAATGTGCACCAATAGCCCAAAAGAAATATCAATTGTATTGAACGAGGAAAAGTGCACGTTTCCCACCACTCTGTCCTTCGTTTAATACATTCTTTACTTCATTGGCGCTGAATTTGTTTCATTTCTCTCGAAAAGATGGCAGCCGCTTACAATGACATGACAAAGACACACGTATAGCTTTTGAACGACATGTAAAATTTGGATCAATTTACTGCTTCATCAAATAACAATGTTACAACGAAATCATCAAACTCAATTCTTCAGTAACAAGGCATGAACAAAAATCTTCTTGGACACTTGAAAACATAGCACGCGACCACGAACGCACAAGCACACTTCACACATTCAAAATCACCAGAAAGCAAAGCATTTGTTTCAACTTTCAGAACAAGGCCACACGAATCTGAAACGAAGCGATAACTCTCCAGACATGGGCAGATAGTAAACAACGAGTAGCACTGGCGTTGTCTAATTGACTCCCGCCTCCGATCCTCCTGACACATTGGGGCCTCTCGGTCGAATCTCGACGTGCTGCAAGAGTAATGAGCAGCACGGTGAGTTCTCTAGCTACACAACTGTAACTCTGTGAGTATTATACAGTAGAAAACAATGTAGAATTGTCTTTTCCGGGTAAAATGTAGACGTTACCTCCTGCACGGCCGGCGCCGGCGCCGACTTGGGGGCCTCCTCCTTGACCCCGGCGCGGCCGCAGCCGGCGACGCGGTGGACGAGGCCGAAAAACCTATCCTTGAGTTGGGCGGCGAAGTTGGCCATGACGGTGGAAGTAAAGCTAGCTGAAGTCGGCACAGGTGTAGTCCTTGATTATGGTGGTGGGAGAGCGATGTGAGTTCTGAGAGCGAGCGGAGGTCTCATTTATACACGACGATGGGCACCAAACGCGTCAGCTTTAGTATTGCACTTGCACCTCCATGCATCTACCATCATACTTGATGCATGCAGGGGAGGCCCGCACGCCGTACGTGAAGGGATATTCAGATCAATGCAGCATCGTTTACCACGCAGATCTTGTGCAGAGTTGTTGAGGGCCAAGTTGCCGTTCGTGTAGCTGTATCCATTGCTTGATATGATCACTACTAGACTAGTGCTAGCTGCAAGTTGCATGGATGACATGATTCCACGGGGCCGGGCATCATATTATCCAAGGTCATGGGCACTTTCCACCTATTCTCTCTGAGATCTCGAACCAGGGCCAGCGTGAAATTAGGAACATTCTTCGTTGTTCGCTTATCGTACCCCTGCGAGCAATGAGCACAGTATAGACCAAATAATACGTACAAGGGAAGTGATACCGAGAGATAATTCGCCAGGTAGTAACAGATCCGAACGCCCATCCGACTAGCATTTGTACATGCATACACACGTCTCCGCCACAAAACACGCTTCTAACCAAACCAAATCTCGTCGACCAAGCAGCATCGCGACCACCTCCACCTATCACTCGTCCCTCTGGCTGGTAAGAAGCTCTTGGAATGATGCCTCAAGAGGTGCAACGAACGTCGCCATCATCGTCCCATCCCAAGGAAATTATTAGAGTATAGGTCGGTTATGGATAGTTAGGCCGGCTGGTTTGGGATTGTAATCTATCTCTATTAGTCTTGGA
>CBMN010037769.1:0-14427 GCA_000582825.1 Hordeum pubiflorum
GTTGTACTCTGATGTATTTCAATTATGAAATCCAGGTTGCCGTCATACGAATATGAAATATATTGTGTGCTTCATATGAAATGTCAATTTGATTACTAAATGAATTATAAATAATAGGGCAATTAGGATTCTTATTGGGTTTTCCTATTGAGACGGTTTCTACAGCACCATCGTGGGCGATGACCTGGTTTATAGAAAGTTGGCATGTTGGATGAGTGAACAATTACACACGACTTCCGGCGAAAAACTATGTGCGTTAGACCAACATGCACAAACGTTTCCACATAAAAACTATGTGTGATGGCATCCCTATGCCAAAAAGTTTCTTCTAGGCACCGTGTGTGATGTACTGAATAACGCAAACGACCGAATTGTATCTAGCGTGTGTGGGGCTACCCCTATCACCGACGATGCTCTACAGAAAATTATGTGTGATGTAACGAACAAACAGAAACATATCTTTGGGGTTCACTGTGTGTGATACCTAGTGCATCTGACATGATTTCTCGAATATACATGTTTGTGATGGGCCTCCCAATCGCACACGAGCTCTATTTTCCAAGTGTGTGTGACCGGAGGAGTCATCGCTGGTGATTTATCTGTATCATGTGGGATAGGCACCCCCGACCGCACACATAGTCAAGGTAACGGTTTAAAACTACGTCACGGAATGGGGGTAAAAACCATTTGTATAGGACGTAGTTGCACTAGTGATCTTTTATGTCAAGAATGTCGTGAGAATTGCACCACCTCTCATGAATTCTTGATATCGTCATGCTTCTCGCCATCACCATCCATTTCGTGGTCTCCATTTTGTTTCTAACTAGAATATCGATAAGTGAACTTTGATGTGTGACTTCAATACTTCTAGCAACCTTATTGCTTTACAATAGACGATAATTTCATTCTTAGTGTGTTGGTTGTTGAATCACCATTCTAACATTGATCATGTTGCTTAGTCCAATTTTTTTAGTGCAATTTCCATTCAATGTATAATTCTGGATGTTTCCTTGAGTATGAGTCATTATATGAACTTCTGTGACCAATGCTATCACCTTGCTCACATAATTGTGGAAATCCATCTTTATGGAAATCTCGATGAATTGTAGTTGTGCCCTTCGGCCACATCCTCATTTAAGCTAGTGTTGGACACTTTTGAGAGCATTATCTTTGTGCCTAGCTCATGAATCATATGCTTGATGGAAGAAGTCTTTTTCTCTAAGTTCCAAAGCATTTTATGCAAGTTGCCGCCATGAATAAAAGAAACATGTGTTTTGCCTCCTCTGGAAGCATCCCAAATCATTCATGCATGTATGGAGTATTCTATGGTTTGATACATTTTCTACCTTCACTCCATATGTATTTCTGAGCACCCCAATCTACTGATTGACTTGTTCAAGGAAAAGAAGTTCCTTCTTAAGAGCTAATCCGGACTTATACAAGGACTTTTATCCTCGATCATGGTTCCCAACCATAACTTGCTCACATTTCATTGTATGACTTCCATGTGGCCACGATTGTCTTTGACAGTGTGTTCACGTGTGACTTGCAATCCCGCTCATGTTTCAGAGCTTGCTTCCGTCCTTCATTTTCCAAGAATCTTGCAACGTCATCTCGTCTATTTTCGCACTCTTTTCTTCTCAGGCATGCCGAGTTTGAAGTATCCGGACACCAATCCGATCTGAACCTTAGGCACATTTGATGGTTGAAACATTTTCCAAGAATTATTAGATTGGTCTCTATGTACCTAGTAAAATGGTGTTATGGCTACCATACCTAGCCGGAGAATATATTGTTATAGTATCTTGCTCCACAAGATTGGCCATCCTTCCATGAGGAAATTATATGACATGCATATTTGATGAGTCCAATTTATGTGACCTTTTTACCATTATTTTTGTGCCTACAAGGTGAGCTTTGAGGAATATTACCGTGTTCGTGCACTTATTTTTGTTGATAATCCCCAAAAATGGCAGTGGAATCACGTATTAAATGTGATAAGCACTTTCCACGAGAAAATCAAGTAACAAGGCCGAAGAAACAACAATCATTGCGCTTCCAGAACGAACGATAGTGTTCTGTGCGACCACGCGCACTCGTATGAGCGGTCGTTCAGTGCGCCGCCGCCCCTGGGAGATTAGCTATTTTTACCTTGTCGAAGCGGATCATGAATTAGACGCGTCGATCCTCCAGAAACTCATCCAGAAGGAGGAACCCTAGCCTCCTGATCCCATCCGAAGGGAGGATCAAGAGGATAAGGAGGGGATTCCTCCCACAACAAGGGAATGAAGTCATCATCACCATCTTAATCATCACCATCTTCATCATCATATGCATTTTGGTCATCTGTAACATCAAGAAATCTAGTGGATCCTTCGGTGTATCGGTTGATTCAACCATCCATGTGTTCATTTACCATTACTATGATGATTGTTGTCCCCATGTGTGAGTAGACCCGTTGTTACCGGCGTATGGATGAACCCTAGTGCGTAATACGTTGTTTGGTATTAGGATTTAATATCCTCCTTGCATGTTTATGTTGATAATCTTCTTGACATTGGGTGAAGTCGACCATCCAACGCATACCAACTTTGGACGACAAGTTATTACAGTTGGCTAACCGTGTGGTTGTGGAGTTGGGTGACGTGATAGGCTCCTTCTCCCTTCGTAGAGGATAGTTACAACAGGGGGTAAAACGGAGACCACTTTGGTTGCATCCACAGGGACCTCTTTCCCCATAATCACAGTTTGATACAGGAGTGGGGAAGAACGGTGCTGGCGTATGGGATGCGGAGATACCACGAGTATGCGCGTATCTGTGCTGGATCCGCCCACAAAGAGAAACATGTAAAGTGGCTTAGGAATCCGAAGTAGCATTATGTTTAGGAACTGCCTAAAATGGACACTAGTGGGGATTCCGGACCCCTGGGAAATCTTTTAATCATTTGTCTCTAGTCTAGTTACTTTACTTGTTATTTATTTTACTTGATTCATTCACCTTTACACTTGTAACATTATTATTGTTACTAATGTTCTGGATCACTTACAATTTCTAGGCACATTATTTGCACCCTACAAAGTACCAAAGATTTATTCATGTGCTCCTTGTGCGATAGATTCTCTTACTTCGAAAAGGCTACAACTAAACCATGTGCACTTGCTGGCTATCAAGCTTTTTCTGATGCCATTGGTGGGGAGCTGAGCACTTTTGGTCTTTGTTCTGAGTTTGTTGAATTTTGTGTACTAAGTTGTTTGCAGGTTTGGAACAACCCTGGCTGACTATGGACACAAATATCAACTTGCAGCCATGAATCTTTTAGGTCCACCTATCCAAGAAATGTTCACATCATTAGGTCCTAATCCCACCGGTGTAGCTTATGAGGTGCACCCAAGTATCCCCGAATTGTTGCATGGTAAACAGTTTAAACGTGAGGAAGATGAGGATCCTTATCAAGACTTGCAATTTTTCGAAGATGTATGTGGAATATTTAAGTTGAACACTTTTAGTCCAAATGATATGAAACTGAAATTATTTCCTGACACTTTGGCTAAAAAATAAAAATAATTTGTTAGTGTCTCACCCTGCAGGTACCTTCGATAGGAGCAAATTAGCAGAAACTTTCCTATCAGATTTTTATCCAGAGAAGAAATCATATGATGCAAGGAGGAGGATTTTAAACTTCCAACAAAGACCTAGAAAAAATATGGTAAGCGCATATGAAAGATATAAAAATTTATTAAATGATTGCCTTCATCATAAGCTCCCCGAATGGTTAGTATTAAATCTTTTTAATGGAGGACTGCAATATGATTAAAGGGAAGAACTAGATTTAGCATTTGTAGGTTCTTTGATTACTAGCAAGGTCCGAGAAGCATTGGAATTATTAGAAGGGAAACTTCCTAAACACGAAGCTTTGGGGAGCGATGAAGAAGGACAGGGCAAAGTAGAAGTGGATTTTGATTGCATAAAAGATTATCTAAACTCAGGGAGAGTTAAACAAATAAGTAAAGAATTATACCTTGACACTGATGTTGTTTTATGATTTGTTCAAAGCTATGCATAACACATGGAGTTCCCAAAGAGGAAATGGGAGAATTGTACTGATGAGGCCCCCAATGAAAAGGTCATAGTTGAGACCATGGAGGTAGAGACATCAGTACTCCCCATGGGAGAAGATTACAAACCAGAACCAGTATTTCCCTATCCAGTAAGAAGGGCACAGCTTGAGTATTTTAGCAGAGAGCATTCGAAGGATGAAAATGACAACAAGAGCAAAGCTAAGGTGAAGCCTCCAAAAAGGAGAAAACAGGAAAAACCCATTGAAACAATGGAAGAGAAGGCAACTTGTTTTGTGAAAGGTTGCATTAAAGCTGCTACTGGTAAACCGGTGGTGCCATGTTCTTTTGGTAGTACTTCTTATTTTGGTCTTTGTGATATAGGGTCTTCTATCAATGTTATAACTTACACTCTTTACAATAAGCTTCATGATGAAATTTAAGCTTGTGATTTACATCCGACCAATATGGAAATTAGATTAGTAGATGGTACTCTAAGGAGACCTTATGCGATGGTATCTGTTGTTTATGTCATATTGAGAACTTTACTTATCAAGTAGACTTTCTTGTAATGGAAATCCTTGAAGACAATTTTTGTACAATATTATTTAGAAGACCATTTCTTAACAGTGCAAGTGCAAGCATTTATTGTAAGAGGGAAGTTGTCTTCCTTAAGTTTCAGGAAGAGGAAAGAGAATTTCATTTTTCCAGATTCAAGAATCACCCCCAACCACGAGAGCATGACAACAATGAACAGAACACCATGGCCCAACTAGCAACAATATACTTTGGAACCTCGGAAGATGGTCTAAAAATGAGTTTAACTGAATATCAGAAAGATCCAGAAGACACAGCTAAGGAAGAAATAGATCATCACCTGAATGAAACACCGGTTCAAGATCCGATATCTAGTGAGTAATATGAAGAACCTGAGAAGAAAGGAGATGAGTAACCACCAATACCTGAACTAAAACCTCTACCAAAAGAGTTAAGGTGTGATTTTTAGATGTAACAAATAGATACCTTGTTATTATAAGTGCTAATCTTTGAGATGAAGAAAAGGAGAGATTAATGAATGCCTTGAGGAAACATAGAAAAATATTTGGGTATTCAATGGATGATTTGAAGTGAATCAGTACCTCAATGTGCACTCATCGTATATTTATGGAGAAAGAGATGAAACAATTCGTGAGTACCAAAGGAAGCTGAACCCTGAAATGAAGGAATTGGTAAGAAAAGAAATTGTTCGACTACTTGATGCAGATATTATATATCCAGTTTTTGAAAGCAAATGGGTGAGTCCGGTTCATTGTGTACCTCAAAATGGAGGATTTACAGTAGTTCCTAATAGACATAATGAACTAATACCAACTAGAACAATAGTTGGATATAGAATGTGTATTGATTTCAGGAAGTTGAACAAGGAAACCTGTAAGGATCATTATCCTTTACCATTTATTGATCAAATGCTTGAGAGGCTGGCAAAGCATTTCCAGTCCATCCAGAGGATCAAGAAAAGACAACATTCACATGTCCTTTTTGTATGTACTCTTATCGTCATATCCCTTTTGGCCTATGCAGTGCACCAGATACATTTCAAAGATGCATGAATGCTATTTTTGTAGACTTTGTTGACGAAATCATGGAAGTCTTCATGTATGATTTTACAGTGTATGGAACTTCTATTGATGATTGTCTTCGCAACCTTGATAATGTTTTGCAGAGGTGTGAGGATACTAACGTTGTCTTGAATTAGGAGAAATTCCATTCTATGGCCAATGAAGGTATCGTTTTGGGGCACAAAATATCTGGTAAAGGCAAAGAAGTTGATAAAGCAAAGATAGATGCCATAGAGAAACTCCCTTAATCTCGTGATATTAAAGGGATAAGAAGTTTTCCTGGTCATGTAGGTTTGTATAGGCACTTTTTTAATAATTTCTCCGATATTTTGAAACTCTGGACTAACCTTTTGCTGAAACACGTTCCCTTCACGTTCAATGATGGGTGTAAAAGTGCCTTTGAAAAACTAAAGCATGATCTACTTAACGCTCCGATGATTACACCTCCGGATTAGGTCATTCCATTCGAAGTTATATGCGAAACAGATGAGAATGCGGTAAGTACAGTTTTGGGCCAGCAAGTAGGCGATAAGTTCAATGTTATTTAATTTGCAAGCCATACCCTAACTGATACTCAAAGAAACTATGCTAAGAATGATAGAGAACTTTATGTGGTGATCTTTTCTTGTGAGAATTTATACCTTACATTACTGGTACAAAAGTTATATTCTATGCTAACCGCCAGGTAATAACAAAAGTGTTGGATGTTAAAGAAACTAAGCCTCACTAGATGAGGCGGTCTCTTATTTTGCAGGAAACGACAGTGAAATTTTAGACCGCGAAAAGGTAGGAGAACTATTCACAAACATCTCCCTGATAGGGGAGGACCATCAATACAATCCAACAGGTATATGTATTTCCTACGGAACGTTGTGGCCTTGGATAGAGCTACAACTCGTACCTTTGGAGATACAGGACCACCAATCACCGGCCTAGAGGAATCTTTTGCAAAGCTAAGTTAAGGGAACATAATGATCTATTTTACTATAATAACTCTTTGCACCTGAGTAAGTTGTAGAACATGCCACCACCTCCTCAACCCTAAGAATGAAGAAGCCTGGAACGAATATCTTTGGCAAAAACAATGAGTGGAAAGTACAAGAGAATATAGCGAAGTTCCCCCTTTTTCCTTAATCTTTCATTTAATTTTCCTTCGTTGAATTTTGCTGCATAATATTTTATGTTTTTCGTTGTCAAACGGGTGCCCATACGACCGCCTGCAGTCGTTTGAAGTACCGTCTTCGATTCTCTTTATCCAAGCGCGCAGGCAAAAGGAGAAAACGAGCGCTCATGTGATCGCTAGGGATCGTTCGGATGTCCGGCATTCCTTTTATTCACACGGAGCAAAACATCGTCCTTCGTTCATGTCCAAAAAAACTTTGCCTCACAGGAGAAGGGGGTCAAACCAGCGCCCGAACGAGTGGCCACGCCTGTTTGGAAGGTCTCCTTATGCTCTGCTTACGAGGAACTTGGTGGAAGGAGATTCAACGATCGCTCAAACGACCGGTCGCGGTCGTTTGGAAGGCCGTCGATCTTGATTTCTTTTAGAGTTTCAACAGAATTTTGCCTCATCTTATTTGCTTTGTTTATAATTCTTCCTAACTTCCTTATTTCATCAAAACCTGCTATTTAGCCTCTTATATATATAACCACTATTCTAGAATTCGTCTGATTAATCCGTTAATGGTCCAATTAATCACTACTTGTAGGGTGGCTGGATGGAATAACACTTATTCGTCGCGTTAATTTACCAGGCAATTAAATGCCCTATTAGAAAGATTAATCAGTTGTTAGGATGATTAATCCTTGTTGGCCCATTAATTGGTGGGCAAACAAAGCCCGATTATTTGTCCCGTAACCCCTCCCAGGCCCATCCCACGAATAAATACCTAGGGTTTGGCCCTCGTCCCTCCCTCCCATGTCCTCCTGTCCTAGATGGCATGGCCAGGTCCTCACTGGCGTAGCATCGCTTCCCCTCCTCCCTCTACGTGATGCTACTTCCCCTCCTCATTTGCGAGTTTCCACCTCTCGCAACCCAAGTATCTTAGACACCCCGCATCGATGCCAACACCTTCCCTCTGCATTTCGCAGTCACGTGGAAGCCATCTTTCGGAGTTGTAACCTACATGGAAGCCATCTGCATATATGTTTGTTAATTTTTTCGATGCCCGCATGAATGTTGTAGCGACCCGACCTCAAATGGTCAAGTCTCTGTGTATCTGTGCCATCCTTGGATCATGCTATCACACAAAGTACATCAATGTATATATCAACGTTCAATCAAATGATTTATTACATCAAAAATCTCATATAGGGTCTTTATTACAAGAATAAATTCTGCTGAAGGCCAACTCAGGAGAATAAAACTAAAATCTTGTGGAAGCATCGAAGGTAGTTGAGTCCATCCGACTCGAAGGGCAATCATCGAGCAGAGAACATAGACCTTACTCCTCATAGGAAAATACCTCTACAACATGCGACGTTGTAGCCGTGTAGGTCAGCATATTGAATATGTCGGCAAAGTCACATACAGAACACAATAAAAATACTATCACTATATGCAATATGACTATTGGAGGCTAATTATTCCCTACATCAAAGGAATAACAAAAAAATAATTATTACTCCGAAGTTGATATAATTAATGAGATGGTTCCGCCAACCAAATTCTCATACCGAATTTTCAATTAAACCCAAATCATTTATATTAATTTTGTTGAGAGTTCCCGATAGTCCCAATTCCAAAGGCTCAAGTTGTCCGTAATAGGGACATGGCTAATTGATTAGGTTATAACACTCTAGCGAGGTTTGCGCACTTTTCCCTCAAGATTCGATGCCTTTGTTGACGTCCTCGCATTGAGTACCGGATGACCTAAACATTATCTTCCAAAGAGCTTCTCGAACCAACGCTAGTGCCCATCCAATCCTATCGTTCTTCTACAACTCGTAGCACTGATTACGGCCCAAGCCTCTCAATAATCAACCAAGACAGAGCCCATATTGTCTTGCGGTTGCACTGGTAAGCTTCCGCTCTTGAAGTATTGATCCGTCTCTTTGAGGCTGGGTGGAGCTTTCCTCATGATGACTGGCCGATACCCAACTCACTAGGCTGATCCCACATGGCATATAACCGGGGTGCCTTTCGATCCATTCCACCTAGTGGTAAATTTGAAGTCTTAGCTTGAGTCTTAAATTCTTGAAGTTGTCATCATCGATTAATTCATCACTCGCACAACTTTCATGAATCTCTCGTACCAATCCCCATCTATTGAAAGCATAGCAATAATAAAAAAACTGTTTCAAGAACCAAGTTTCCAATTACCTACGTTGCATGCAAGGTGGAACAAGTTGAATCTAATGCAATAAAAATCATGGGTATAAAATATGGTCAAATGACTAGCCTTGGTGACCTTGAAACTCTAAAGACTCGTAATAGCAAGCTTCACACTCCGGATAATCTAACGAAGGAAACAAATAACATAGATAAGAAATTATACTAAAATCAATTAATAGATCAATAATTAAAAACTATTAATAAAACATATAGAAAATCCAAAGAAAGTCCAAAAGAAAAGTTCATAAATAATTCAAGGAAATCTCTAGTTCTTCACTAACAACACACAAATACCTCTCTGATAAAAACAAATTTTTAGCAGAATAGAAAATATTAAATTTAATGTTAACATAATGTATTTTAATAAATCTTTCATTAGCAAAAAGAATCAATTAAAAATCTATTATAAAACTCAAGTTATGAAGAAAACAAGATCTAACTCAAATCTGAATAAAAGAAATTTAACAAAATATAAAATTTTGGTCCGATAGCTAACAGAAACTTTATTGCAAATAAAGCTAAAGTGGCAAAATAAATTACTTTAAACAAAATCAAATAATTTTGTTTCATTAGAAAATAGCCTAAACAAGTCAGGTTTGGATCTCATATAAACAGAACTAAAAACATTAACAAAAATTTAGTTTTAATGTTTTTCTAGATAAACAAATCTAGTACAAAACAACAACAACAAGAATTAATTAAAAAACTATTTGGAAATAAAAAATATAAGCAAAACACGTTTAAAACAAATCTGATTCAAATTCAAAATTGAATAGTGCAAATGTTATTTCTTTGATTCTAAACTAAACTTCATAATTTTTGTTAACTCATGCAAATAGAATCATGTAAAAAAGATTAAAAACTTAGTAGCTATTAACAAAACAAAATATGGATTGAATCTATTTTTAAAACAGAAGCAAAAAACTGAAACGACTAAGGGTTGGCTAGGTGCTACTTGGCAGAGTGTAATTGCGCGAGCTAGCGACCGAAAGAAAGCTACGGAAGAACGACCGATCTGCAAAAGAAAATGATTCCGTAAAAATAAAATCTAATCTATGCCATTTGCTTGAGATCTAACGGGAGGGGATGATTCCGGTGGCTTACAGTGACTGAGGAGATCTCCGGCGAGGGCAATGGCGACGACGGCTTCGGGGTCGATGCAGGCGATGGATCCAGGGGCTCCCAGCGATAGCGAACAACTCCACGCGATGAAGTGGTCGATGGCGGAGCGAACGGTGGTGCCGGTGTCGGCGTAGATGGATGGAGTCGAGCAGGGGATCCTCGGGGTCGTCGGCAGTAGCTGCGAACTCCGACGAGCAATTAGGCGAAACCGAGGCTCGGGCTTTGGGGTGTTTGCAAGGGGAAGGGTGCCGGGGGGCGTGGGTATTTATATGGTGGACTTTGTGTGGCAGGCGCAACTCCAAAACGGAAGGAAATTATTGAGGTGATTCGCATCCACAGCGGCGCTAGTGAGGAAAGGAAAGAGAGAGGGAGAAGGCAAGAGACCATCGCGGGGATGGGTTGGTCGGGGTGGGTCCCGCGTGAGGTGAGGGGGGTGAAAGAAAAGAGGGATGGGTTGCCGTTGGAAAAGAAATCGGAACCGGCTGGCCTGGCTGGGCCTTCGAGACTAAATGGGCTTCGACCATTTTTACTTTTTAAAATAAACAGAGAAAATAAAATGAAGAAAAGAAAATAAAAAAATTATACAAACATATTACGTATCAGAAAATTTCTTACATCCTCAACATACTTTCGAGGCCAAATAAAAAAAATAAAAAATCATTCGTTGCAATAACTCCAAAATGAACTGGAACTTGAATTTGCTTATCAAATATTTTCCAAATCTTTTTTGTTTTTTCCGTTTCACACACATTTTTCACATTTCTCTTTGACTTTCGAAGGGTCCTATTCCTACTCTCATTTGAAAATGTCCACAAAATTTTGAAATGAAAATTCAAATCAACTCAAGTGGAAATAAGATTTCAGAAAATTTTAAAAGGACTCTCAACTTTCAGAGGTTACTCAAATCAAACAATATGCATGTATGCTAGCTTATAAAGTAAACATTCCAAAATAAATTTTTGGGATGTTACGAACCTACCTACCTTAAGTTGAATCTCGCCCTCGAGATTAGGGTTGGCTAGAAAATAGGTGCGGGTGGTCTCGCCGGAGGTCTTCTTCTCGTTCCCAGGTGGCTTCCTCCTCGGAGTGGTGACTCCACTAAACCTTGAAAAACTTGATGATCTTGCTGCGGGTAACTCTGTTGGCAGTCTCGATAATCCTGACGGGCTTCTCCTCATAAGTCAGATCGCTATCAAGTTGTATGGAGTCCAGTGGAACTCTATCCCTCAAAGGAATATCAACCATCTCAGCATGCCACTTCTTCAACTGGGAAACATGAAAGTCATCGTGAACTCCTGCCAATCCTTCCGGCAATTCCAGCTTGTATGCAACTTCTCCTCGGCGTTCAAGAATTTTATAGGGGCCTATGACTCTCGGTGCTAAATTTCCTTTAACAAAAAACCTCTTGATTCCTCGAAGTGGAGACACATGGAGATATGCTCGGTCTCCCACTTCGGACGTTACTTCCTTGAGTTTATTATTTGCATAACTCTTCTATCTTGACTGGGCTACCTTCAGTTTGTCATGAATCAACTTGACCTGCTCTTTAGAATCTCTGATCAAGTCGGGACCAAATAACTTACGGTCTTCAACTGCATCCCACATCAATGGTGTTATGCACCTCCTTCCGTATAGATCTTTGAAAGGGGCCATGTTCAGACTGGTTTGGTAACTGTTGTTGTATGAGAACTCAACGAAAGGTAAATTATCATCCCAGCTAGATCCATATCTAGCGCACAAGCTCTCAACGTGTCCTCCAAAATCTGGTTGACCCTCTCGGTCTGTCAATCTGTCTATGGATGAAAAGTTGTACTGAACTCTAGCCTGGCACCCAAACTTTCATGTAACTGATTCCAAAACTTTGAGGTAAATTGTGATCCTCTATCTAATACAATACTCTATGGAACCCCATGTAGACATACGTTCCTGGTCATGTATATCTTGGCTAACTTAGCACTGGTATAGGTGGTCTTTATGGGAATGAAGTGAGCTACCTTGGTCAAGCGATCAACCACTACCCAGATGGAATCATAACCTGAACGAGTCCTGGGTAATCTTGTGATAAAATCCATCCCAAGTCTTTCCCATTTCCACTTGGGTATCGAGAAAGGTTGAAGTAACCCAGGTGGCTTCTGATGTTCTGCCTTTACTAGCTGACAAACATCGAATACTACTACATACCAGAAACTTTCCTTCAAGTTCAGATAGATCTTGGTGTTGCCTGGGTGTATCGAGTATGGTGAATCGTGGGCCTCCTGAAGTATTAACTTCCTGAGCTATGGATCATTGGGTACACAGATACGATCCTCAAACCATATAGTTCCATCTTCATCCTCACAAAAATGTTTAGATTTTTCGTTGTTCATCCTTTCATTTATCTCAGCAATTTCCTTGTCTGACTTCTGGGTTCATGGATTCTTGCGGTCAAGGGGGACTGAATCTCTAGTGTGGCAACATATCCTCTTGGAACGATCTCCAATCGGAGATCTCTGAGATTTTCGTCTAACTCCGGGGGTAATCCTATGAGGGTGTTCACATAGCTCTTACGGCTCAAAGCATCTCCTACAACATTTGCTTCTCCTAGGTGATAATGCAATCTCATGTAATAATCCTTGATCAACTCTAGCCATCTCCTCTGTCTGAAGTTCAATTCCTTCTACGTGAAGATCTACTTCAAGCTCTTATGATTCGTGTGATATATCACAACTATTTTTGGTAAGGAAATTTCTCCAGGTCTTGAGTGTGTGCTCTATGGCTTCTTACTCCAAATCATGCATGGCATAGTTTAACTCATGAGGTCATAGCTGTATGCAGGCATAGGCTACAACTTTTCAGTCTTGCATGAGCACTCCTCCAAGTCCTTGATATGAAGCATCACAGTATACCGGAAAGTCCTTATGAATGTTTGGCAAAATCAGCACTGAGGCTATAACCAAACGTTTCTTCAACTCTTGAAAACTGGTTTCCCATTCCTCAGTCCAAATGTACTTGGTCTCTTTCTNNAACAACTCTGTCATGGGCTTTGCAATCTTTGAGAAGTTCTCGATAAAGCTCCGATAATATCCTGCAAGTCCGAGAAAATTGCGTATTTATTTGACTGAGGTGGTGTCTTCCATTCTGTGACTGCTGCAACCTTGGAAGGATCAACTGCTATTCCTTCTCCAGAAATAATATGTCCAAGAAATCCAACTTCCTTTTACCAAAATTCACAATTGCTGAACTTGGCATATAACTGATGTTCTCGAAGCTTCTCCAGAACTAAACGGAGGTGTTCCTTATGTCCTTCCTTGCTCTTGGAGAATATCAATATATCGTCAATGAACACCATGACAAACTTGTCCAGATATTCCATAAATACCTTNTTCATCATACTCATAAAATATGTAGGAGCATTAGTCAACCCAAATGACATGACGGTATACTCATATAGACCATACCTTGTGGTGAAAGCTATTTTGGTATATCATGTTCACGGATTTTTAACTGATGATATCCTGATCGAATATCGATCTTGGAGAATACTCTGGCTCCAACTAGCTAATCACACAAATCATTTATCACCAGCAAAGGGTACTTGTTCTTCATAATCACGTCGTTCATCTCACGATAATCAACTACCATCCTCAAGCACTACAGGAATCAGTTACTTTGCCGTCTGACACAGCAAACGGCAAAGGACCAGGCCACGAACGGCAAACAGCTTTGCCGTCTACTGGCTGACAACCCCACTTTTAGCACTGAAAGTCACGGTAATCATCGTCTTTGCCGTCTGCAAAATCATAGCAGACGGCAAAGATGTTTGCCATCCGCCTTCCTGGCCTAGCTGACGGCAAAGTACCTAGATGGCACAGTATAGCTGTTAGCCATGTTAGGTGGCTAACGACCGACTTTGTCGTCTGCCTGCGGACGGCAAACAAACACTTGCCTTTGCCGTCTTCCCTGTGACGTCAGCTAACGGCAGAATGACCAAATGAGTCAGACATGGTGCTCCCAGGTTGCATAGGTTGCTGCCATGTGGCACCTTTGCCTTCTGCTTATCGACGGCAAAGATCTTTGTCGTCCACACGCAGACGGCAAAGTGCATGTATTACTACTTTTTTTATCTATTTCTGTTATTTCCGTGCATTTTCACAACACATATATGATATCTATAGTTGAAGCATAGGCCATGTATTCCAACAAATAGTATGTACTACTCCAACATCATCGTGAAATATTGAGCAAGAGAACACATAGGCTATTAAAAGAACCAATACATACATAGTTTCACACTGTTCATCCATATATACATACATA
>CBMN010037771.1:0-20721 GCA_000582825.1 Hordeum pubiflorum
ACCGGCGAAAATCGACGTCCTGGGAGGACGACTGGGGAGTTTTTTGGCGCCGGCAATTAAAAAATGGCCTGGGAGGGATTGTTAGGGACGCGGTTGGAGATGCTCTAAGCTTCGGAGGAGCTAGCTGTAGCCGGCATAGTTGATTGTAATTCAGGGTTAGAAATTTCTTACGGTCTGCTAGAAGGGTGACCGATGTGTGCCGAAATTATGTGCCTCCTTTCAAAAAAAAGAAAAAAACATGTGCCCAAATTAGGTCCTCGTGAAAATGTGAAATAGTTGGCCCCATTGGCTGGGTGGGACAACAGGACATTGCTTCATGGCAGGAAATGTGGTACGCATGCGCTGGACGTATGCAAAATAGGCCAACCGGAAAATATGCAAGTATTACTATATCAATATAGTACACTGATAGATAAATATTCTTCACTAGCTTTCTGTTAGATCTAGGACTGGATGGTGGATGGACGTATGCTGTCGCATTGGAATTATTGAAACCGGAATCTTTAAACAGACCCCCCTTACTTTTTCTATATTTTTCAAGCGAACTGTACGATGAATGGGCCGAGTGGAATTCTATAACTTGGTAGTAATACCATACCCACAGGCCACAGCCACTGCAGTCAAACTTGCATAAATCTGGAAGAATGTAACGAGTGACCTGAAATACTTTACATAAATCTGCAACAGTCACCGATGCACTCTGAGCCTGGGCTCACTTGGGCTAGTGTGAAGAGAGCCCATTCCTGCGTCCATTCCTCCGTCGTAAAGCTAAACACGGAGTGACAATGGTGGTACCAAGGCACACGGCCCTCCTATAGTATCAGTCAAAGTTGCTGCGGGAAAGCAACGTCATCATGGGCTCACGGCAGTGCTTTATCCTAACCAAACGCATACTAGGCCACATGAGCGGCCGAAAAGGTGTCTGCTTGCTTAGGGCGGATGCACGCACACTGATTGGGTCCATTTGTTTGGAGGCTTGGGAAGATCTCAAGTCATGGAGAATGTCTGGTGCCCATGTCTTCTTCTTCGGGCCAGAAGACACCCGTTTCAAATCACCACCTGTTAAAGTGCGCGCCACACCGTCGTCCCTTGCCCGGTGCTTAAGCAAGTGAGCACGTTACTAATCCATTAATCAGTGGTGATTAAGGTGAGGAAAATGACAGGTGTTGGAGGCAACCGGAGGAGAAAGGAACAGGAGAAATAAGATAACATAGGATGGAACACCTCTCGGGCCCCTGTGTATGGTGCGGCCAGCTCTGCATGATTGAGGCATGCACATGAAATGGAATGGAATCATCAGCTTGCCCACAGAGCAGATGGTGCATGGATCTCACCAAAAAGAAAGAAAAACTTGCCACTGGCACAACAGTACTAGCTTTTAATGTTGATCTCCGAGCATATTTACCTTGTTCCGTTTTAATGTTCATGCCATGCCATGCCATCGTCCGGTACGAGCGCAGTGTACGATCATCAGCTCGCGTCTCTATCTATGCTCTGGTGGTGTGGTGGCCTTCGTGGTCATTACAGGTGTGCTTTGGACGCTATCAGATGGCCAGATCATGGGGTCGGTGTGGTCTCTCCCCTAGCCTTGGATTTTCCTGGCTCGGCTGTTTCGCAGGCTCGTTAGTTACAGCTTGAAAGGTACGCGCGTCGGTGCGTGCGTGTGTGCGTGTGTGGGCGTGCCCGCTCCGCTGTGCCCGTGGTGAGTGACAAGGAGAAGAAGGTGAGAGGGGGGTTAAGACTTGGCAGATCATTCTTGGTAGTAGGAACGGCTCCGGCGGGTGTTTGTTATGCTAATATCACTATTCAATTCTCTAGGTCTGGCGTCTGTGTAACTGCCTGGTTCTGACGGGGTCAGTTTAATTTATTTTGTAAAGTTGCAGTGGATTCTGAACTGAACAACCACTCTTTCCATGTCTGTGAAATTTGAGGTGATAGCTGAACTAGCTAAGTAGAGTTCCAATCAGTAAGCTAGTTAGACATCGTGGTCGTGGCAAGGCTAGCGGAAACGATGGCGTTTTCAGGACTGCTTTGGTGGATGTACTAACTGTAATCAGTGTGCATTGCTGCATTTAGACTCTTTGATGCCTTAAAGAAAGGCTATGTAAATGGCAAATGTAGCCCTGGACCAGTAATTCGGCAAACACATGCAACCAAGCAGTGACGCGCGTACCTTTCAAGCTGTAACTAACGAGCCGATGAGTTTACAGGGTCCGTCAGTAGCCTGTAGCCAGTGCTGTTGGCAAAGAGGAGCTACGGGGCTAACCCTGTCTCAGTGATATTAGAGCATCTGCAACCGGACCCCTCATACCCGTCTTAAATGACCGGACATGCCGTCCGATCACTGACCAGTCATAAAAATACGTTGAGACGGACGTCTTAAACGGGCCCCAAACACCTGGACTGACCGGCACCCCTTCGTCTCATATATGAGATGAGTATGAGGAGTGCCTGGTCGTATCCGGTCAGTGGTCCTGCGTTCGCCACATAGGATTGGGACACATTTTCTCTTTGTTTATTCTTTCTCACTTTATCTCCATGAATTGCATGCATGTGACCGGACGTATAGGGGTAAAGTGAGGGACATGACCGTGAATGTGAAAATTTAAGAGGTGATCGGTCACTGTCCGCAGACCCGTCCAGTCACGTCCGTAGACGTTTGAGGGGTCGAATTTGTCAAGTCCGGTTGTAGATGCTCTTAGGTGGAGGTTGCAAGCCATCATTTTTCAAGTAGGAACATGCCTTCCGTGTGTACAAACTCCAATTTAATTTTGCTCCCATACATGTACGATCTACCACTTAAGATTTCTGCATGGTAGTAGCTCTACAATGTACCACCACTCGAGATTTCTGAAATCTACTACAACATGGGATCCGGGGGTGATTTGGCCCCTACCAGGGACGTCGCGATCAGAGGCTCTCGCAACGGCGCCAAAGACAAGCAGGCTCCATCACTACTCTCCTGGAACAGAACAGAACAGAACGGATCAGGTCCCTGGATCCGTGGATCGCACTCCGGGGTGAGCGCCATGTGCATGCAGGCTCGCCGTAGAGTGTGGAGCGGACCACCTCCCCGCCGCGGGCCGCACGGCGGGCGGATCACATCACGCGGCGGGAAGCGGACGGACGGACGGACGGGCAGGGACCATGCCGTAGGCCGTAGCGTTATGCACGCTCAGCGTCGACGTGTCGCCGTAAGTTTTTCCGGTGCGCCACGTGATTACCACCACACGTACTACGCCTTTGCCTCAGGGGACCACGCACCGTGCTCGAGCCGTCGATCGTGATTTCGCGGCGACGGTCCGTCGGCCGTGCATCCCCGTCCGGTCGTCCCGCAGCGCGGCCACGGTGGCGCCAGCTCGCTCGCTAGGTGCGATCAGTGGCGCGGTGCAGCTCGGCAAAGCCAAGGGGGACATGTGTACTTGCGCGGTTGTGCCCCGGCCGTAAAGCGAATCCACTACCGCACCGCACTGTCGCCGACGATCGCTCCTGGCCGGCGGATCGGTGGCGTACGAACGAGGCCTCGCTAGGTGCTGGTCAATAGTGGCCAAACAGCACGAATCCGGTCAGGGCTACGGCGACGGCGATAGGTTAGAAGAAAGAAGCAGCACGGCGGGGCGGAATCGACTCTTCACGCGAGCTTGAGCAAAAGTTATCACATATACTCGTTAGAAGAAAGACGCAACATGCATGGGTCGCGGTGATGGGATCGGACGCCATGCGTGAGGCCCATGATGACGTGTTCTTTTTACTCGTTCTGCTTACTAGGTTCGCCTTTTGAGCTTTTGATGTGCACCGTGCGACGATAGATTAGGGCTCTGTTTGGTTGGATTCATGACCAGCTTCTTATATACGAAGAAAAGGTCGAATTCTGACAAAGCACGTTTTCTTACCAGCTGCGAGTAAACAGCCTCGTTCGTCGTGTACTTTGCTTATTTTATACAGCCTGTAAATGAATATAAGATTTTTAGCTCACTACTGTAAGGTCATCTTCAAGGTGGACTCTCAAATCATTCTCAAGCGTCCGAAGTGTACGGTCTGAACATGTTGTGTCATCCAACGTGAACCTGTATCGATACGTCACCGAACGGTCTGGACGTGTTTTTCTTCACAAACCGGAGACAAACTAGGAAGGCTTTGAGGGTGTCCGGACAACACCCACGCCCGCTTCTGACCACCCTGACACACCCTATATCTATACTATAGATGCAACATGATGAGTTAATCTACGTGATCAAACAACAGACAACGAAATCGGCATCAAACGGACAATCAAATGCACATAAATGAACTGTACATCATCCAAAAGATCATCAGAGTTCGTCGCCGGACAAGTTCTTAACTTCAACAACTAAAAACAGTAATAAACATAGGAGGAGGAGCGTCTTCGCCACTTCCGTGCCGGGCATTTGCCCATTCGATCGCCAACACAGCTGTAGGCGTCCGCGGCTGGTGGAGGATCTTGATCGTCGTCGGAGGAGGTGGAGTTGTGGTCGTCGCCATCGTCGGATGAGGAATCGGATAGGACGATCGGCCCCTTCATCCGGCGAACGACCCTGTCATGTTGCCGCTTCAACTTGGCGACCCGAGCCGCCTCCTTCGCCTCGTGCTCCGACTACTCAATGGCAAGCTGGAGCGCCCTCGCCTTCTTCCGCCGTAGGCGGCGAGCGTCCGTCTCCGTCGTCGTCGGCGACTGGCGGTACACGCAAGCAGGGAGCCGCTCGTCCTCGTTGGGCTCTGCCCGCAACGTGCGGCGACGCCGCATGGACTGCTCCGTTGTGTCCCTCTCCCTTGCCCATTGCCTCTCGCGGCGGGTGGCGCGCACCTCTAATTCCGGAGTGTGCGTGCGGGCCGGTGGCGCGGGTACTAGCACCCAGTGATGCCCGCGTGGAGCAGGGGTCGACACGGGGACGAAGCGGAATGTGCTGCCTTGGCGGAGCTGTGTGCAGACCGAGAGGGGCTAGCTCTGTCGTCCGCGCTACGCCGACGCGGGAGCGGTGACGGTGCAGATCCGGAGATGCCCCCAGTGTCCACCTTGGACCGCTCCAAGGCAATGCAGAGGCAAGCTCCTCGAAGTAGTCGAGGTCGGAGACGGAGTGGGTGCCGGAGCTCGACATCTCGCCCGATTCGATCGGAATTAGAGAGGCGATAGGAGGGAACGGAGTGAGAGAGGAGAGTGAGAGTGAGTTAGGGTCCAGAAGAGGGGATGAATTGGGGGTTTTGTGAGACAGCCGTGGGGTTGGTGGTAGGCTGGGCCTATCGGGTCCGACATGACGGATGCGCCATGCCCCGACTGCCCCTACATTTGGGCCGGATCTGAGGGTTGCCGGACAACCCTAGCGTTTGAGGTCGGTTTAAGACGCTCGGATGGATCGGTTTTTTATGACCGGTTAGTGATCGATCCGCTTGCGCGGGCGTTTAAAACAAGGGTCGTGATATTCACCACATGTGTGGGCTCTAAGGGGGTCTTGCCGCATGTCCCGTGTGGTATCTACGTAAAATAGCCCGCACGCCTACGTGCGGGCAAAACAGGTAACCACCGCACATACGGGCGTCCACCTCGCGGCCCGCACGTCCGTCGTCCCATCTCGTAGCCCGCACGTCCAATGGCTCCTCCCTCCCCACAAACTGGAGTGGGTCCCCCGCCAGAGAGTCGCCACCCGCCCACCCCAAACCTCGCTTAACCCCTCTTCCATCTCCCACCTCCCGATCGGCTCCTTCCCCTACCTCCCACCTCGTGTTTCCCAAGTTGCCATGGCAACCACAACGAAACCCTAGCGCCGGCTAGCCGAAAAATGCGGCAACGAATTCCACAAGGTGAGAAACCTCATGGATCCGGTCGTTCTCCTCTCCCCTCCCCTTATAAATTTCGTACAAATTTGCCAACAAATCTAACACAAAGGTGTGTCATTCAAAATTTCCATGCCTACCGCCCACGATTCATTGGTAGAAGCTGGATCTACGAAATTGTCATCATGCTGTCCTAAATTTGATCTGCATCTTAGTTGCCATCAAGTTGGTAGAAGCTGAAACTTTGGAGTTGCCATCAAGTTTATCTACTTGAAAGTCAGATCAGATGCATTTAGAATCAAAGGGAGGGTGGGGAAAGAGGCGGGTATGGGGGAGGGGCAAGTGAAAGCAGAGTTTTTCCTCAGGGGATTGGGGAAAAAATTGCCGCCCATCTTTGCTGGTAGTTGCCACTCGGTTATAGAAGTAGTTGCCGCCAAATGCACCGAAACTAGAACTTTGCCATGTAATTACAGTGAAAATTGCCGCCAATACTTCATGTTAGTTGCCACCCGGTTATAGAAGTAGTATGCAGAAGGATGCATTGTCAAAAAGATGCACGACTACAATGTTTTAGTTACCATGCTATGCTAGGGATGTATGCCATCCATACATAAGGTTTCCATGTCTCTTTTAGTTGAACTAACAAAAGAGTAAGGGGAGAGTAATGCATACTCATGCATACCGTGATTGATCATTCTACAGGAGTTGAAAAATAGGGGAAGAAGTAAATGGATCCTGGAGACGGGTCTAATCCTTGATGTTTCGAACAACCACAAGCACCCACTTGGGATGCGCTAGGGTACAATGAACTCATTTCAGTAGGTCCATTGCTACCACTACAACAACAATACGTAGACATGGGTAGGATAAACGAAGTAAAAAGTCAGATTTGCCATGTTTGTAGAAATAAAATGGCATACGTTTTATGTTTATGTTGACATGTTCGCAGGGTCTTACGATACAACCACACCGCGAGGAGTCACGTGGCAAGCTGCACCACAAGGAGCTATCGGTACTACACATGCAGGACACCAACTATAAGTAGCACGTGTGGCGAATCAAGGTATTGTGAACCCAAAAAATCATGCGAACAAATTAATGTAACAAATAAGAAGTAGGCCAACAAAAATCCGAAATCATCAAAAACAGTAAAAGAGCAACATAGATGATGAACCGTCAAACTTACAAATTTCTGAAACGCGGGAACATCATGTAGCACGTGGCAATAGCTTGCGATAGGAGACATGCCACCAACATCTTATGCAGGTGAGACATAAAAAAGCTGCTCACACGCACAATGTATGAAAAGGAAACTAAGAAAGTATGTAGCAATTACCAGGGGGTGACAAATGAAAATGACTGACACTTGCATCAAAAAATGACATCAGAACTGTGATCGACTGCAGTTGCCAAGCCTGGTCAACTGCATTTGCCATCTCTGGACAACTGCAGTTGCCATTTCTAATCAATCACATTTGCCAAGAATGTCCAACTGCAGTTTCCATGATTTATCAACTCCACTTCCATGTCTTAAACAGTTGTAATTGACATATGTGGTCAACTGCATTTGCCATATGTGAACAACTGCAGTTGCCATGCCTCATTTTAATGCATCAGCCATATGCATGGCCACCTGCATTTGCCTTGTGGGATCAAATGCAGTTGCCATATGTGATCATAAAAAGTTGCCACTCAAAAATACTGATA
Source organism: Hordeum pubiflorum (assembly GCA_000582825.1). Classification (NCBI taxonomy): domain Eukaryota; kingdom Viridiplantae; phylum Streptophyta; class Magnoliopsida; order Poales; family Poaceae; genus Hordeum; species Hordeum pubiflorum. Next base: position 7,498 of record CBMN010037771.1, read on the forward strand.
ACACACGTACTTGATAAAAAAATGCAGGAGCTTTGACTACATTCTGCAGCATCCCACCTACATCTGCTACGGGTACCTCGAAGCACACAAAAGGGCCATTCCACGAGCCGGTCAACCAGCCTATCATGAACTATGCAGAGTCAGTGTTGGAACTTGCGATCGTTGTAGCAACGATGACAAACACACCTGTGCGCACCAGCACATGCAACGTCCAAACAGAAGAAACAACCACCAATACAGAAGTGAATGAGGGAAGTGATGACAAAATGCATGGGGAAGAGGAGGGGCAGTCAGAATTCATGCCAACTCAACCACCTTATCTTGGACAGAGATTTAGTTCATTTGAAGATGCCAAGAAATACTATCACAGCTAAGCGTTGTTCCATGGCTTTGTTGTAAACATAGAATACCATAGGAAACTACAAAAAAACTGGAGAGTACAATAGAGGTGAGCTGAGATGCTACAAGACACGAAAGAACAAGAAAGTTAAAGGTGTTGTGCCACTCGTGCCAGGATGGATAAGAAGTATCATTCTAAAGACGGGATGCCCTGCCAGAATGAAGCTAAACACATATGAAGCTTGGTGGGTGGTCACAGATTATGTCGACGAACACAGCCACGATATGGTTAAGAAGTTTGACCTGGTAAAATTTCTGAGCGCCCACCGATAACTCAGTCCCCACGAGAAGCAATTTATAAAGTTGCTGCATTATTGTAATGTCAGTACTTCGAGAATGGTCCAGATACTATCCCTGATCCACATCAAAGATGGGAAACTGAGTAGCATGCCCTACCTACCAGCAGACGTCACAAACCTGAAGGCAAAGTACCGCAGAGAAAGCAAGTTGGCTGACATATAAGACACCATTGCCTACTTCTAAGAGAAAAGATCCTGATTTCTTTTACAGAATAAGACTCGACGATGAGGACCACGTCAAAAACATGTACTGGGTGGGTGGTGCAGCAAGGAGAGCCTACAAGCATTTTCGTGACTGCATTTCTTTCGATGCGACATATCTCACGAATATGTACAAGATGCCATGTGATCCATTCATAGGAATAAATAACCACAACCAGTCCTCGAAGTTCGGTTGCGGCCTTGTGCGGAACGAAGATATCGATGGCTACACATGGTTGTTCAAGACCTTCTTGGAGTGGATGGATGGGCTTGCTCCAATGAACATAATAACAGACCAAGACTTTAGCATGCGTGGAGGCATAAATTAGGTCTTCCCCATGGCAGTGCACAAGCACTGCAGGTGGCATATTATTAGGAAGGCAGAAGAGACTCTGGGACCGTTCTTTGTTGACCATCAAGATCTACATAAGACATTCGAGTTGTGCGTGGACCACATCTTGACAGTGGAAGAGTTTGAACGGAGCTAGATGGCTATGATTGAAAAATTCCAAGTTCGGGACAATGAGACCCTTCAAAACCTCTGGGAGAAGCGAATGTACTAGGTGCCAGCCTACTTTATGCAGTGCTTCTATCCATTTCTGTAAACTACGCAACGCAGTGAGGGTTTCAATGCTATTTTGAAGCGTTACGTGCGCCCCAACAACTCATTGCTACAGTTTGCCAAGAAATATACAACTTTGCAACAGAAAATACTAGGTTCAGAGCTGCAGCAAGAAGCGAACACAACACTTAAGCAGCCTAAATTGCTCACATACTTACCGATGGAGAGGCAGATGAGCAAAATATACACCTTTTCAAGTAAGTGCATACTCGTACGGTCTTAGTTGGCGTGTATGGCATAATGTATTCACCATCACAATTAATAGAAAAAATGGATTTGAAAAAGCAAGAACCATGGTGCATGCTATGTGTGGCAAAAGTAAAAAACAAATAACAAATATGTTTGCCATGGGTAATGCAATGAAGCTGCCATGTAGAATGAACTATGTATGCAAGATGAAAATGGACTGCAAATGACTAATTGGAAAACAAATCATAGTTACCATGTGCTTTGCAAAATGTAGTTGCCATCTTGAATGTAATGTAGTTTCCATGTGAAATATAGTGTAATTTCCATGTAGAATCCAATGTAGTTGCCATGCAAGATGAACTATGTTTGCCATGTGCAGAAGTTGTTGCAGTTGCCATGTTAAAACAACCATAATTTCCATTTGTATTACACTTTGTTTGCCATGTTGAATACACTAAAATTGCCGTGTTTGACCTACTATGATATGCCATGTACACCTGCTAGATTCACATGTGCAGAAGATGCAAGAGTGCAGAATGATTACCAACTTGATAGTTGCCATCTTGAATGTAATATAGTTGCTATGTGAAATGTAGTGTAATTGCCATGTAGAATTCAATGTAGTTGCCATGTAAGATGAACTATGTTTGCCATGTGAAGAAGTTGTTGCACTTGCCATATTAAAACAACCCTAATTGCCATGTGTATTACACTTTGTTTGCCATGTTGAATGCACTATAACTGCCATGTTTGACCTACTATGATATGCCATGTACACTTGCTAGATTACCGTGCACGTCACACTTTGACTGCCATGTGAAATGAACTATGGTTGCCATGTGGAAACAATCAAACATGCCATGTGTAGTATGATTTGTTTGCCGTGTTGAATTTAGTATGGTTGCTATTTGTGGAGTACTGTAAAACAATCAAATACTGCTAGAAAGAAATGAAAATTAATGAGCATAAAACATGCAGGTTTCAGGAAGAAATAAAGCGGTCCTCCTCATCTGCCGCTTATCAGATTGACGAATGGACATTCAAGGTGTGTAATCTGAGGGACATGTCCGATTCAGAACCCGAAGATCCGGACAAAGGAAGAAACTACTTTGCGAAGGCCAACATAAATGATGGTGAGTACTATTGCAAATGCTGCAAGTATGAATGGGACAGGATTATGTGTTGTCACATACTCAAAGTTATGGATGTGCACACAGTAAGACATTTGCCCCGCCATTTCATACGCCAGCGATGGACTTGGCACGCCGACGAGGCCTTAGGTCCACAGAAATCGAATGCAGTCTTGGTTGTGCATGAGGACAGATTGGAGGCAACCATGGACTCCGTTAGGCACATGGTCTTGACTAAGAACTATGCTGAACTAATAGATGACGCATGCAAGAGCGATGAGATGGAAAGGCTAGCAGACAAACACAGAAAGGATATGAAAAGAGAGCTCGATGAGATCAAAAAAGGATGGTTGAGGAGGCCTTACACAGATTCCCACGCAGTTCTAGTGCGCCTACATCCACGGGGCCGTCCTTTGAAAACTCAGAAGTAGGGTCTGGAGCATCGCACACACAAACACAAGTCAGGAACCCGCCACGCTCCGTAAAAAATGGGCGTAGAAAGGAGATGAGATACAAGTCATGGTTAGATATTCAAGCAAAGCACAAGAAACCAAGAAAAGGAGGTGGCAACCTGTAGGCAACTGTGAGGGGTGCTAGATTTGCGGTTAGTGACAAATTTTGCGACGCGGATGATGATGGGTTAGAAATTTCAGTAGTACTGGTGTTGGCTTACAAAAATTGAAAAAAGTGCCATGTATCTACTACTAAAACTGCCATGGGATAGCTTCTCTGTTTGAAGTGCACGCATTACTGGAAAAATAATAATTGCCATATAGGTAGTACTGTATATGCCATGTGAGAACTATTGTATTGGCCACGTACGAATCGTTGGAAAAAATAACTGTCATCTATGTACTACTCAAATTGTCGTGGGAGAGGTACCACATTTGCGAATGTATGAAGTAATATCTTGATGTGTTAAGTGCGCAGTAATTAAAGCACGGTTATATCTAGACAACGGACATGTGGTCAGTAGTATGTTTGCCAAGTTTTCAAAAAGTGTTGTAGTTGCCATGTGGACAGTGTTTAGAAATTCCAACATGGACAACACTGTATTTGCCGCACGCAAGTGGTTAAAAGTTGCCATGTGTGTTCACCTATATTTGCCATGTGTCATGCATTATAAACGCCATGTGAGATAAACTACACTTGCCATGAAGAAAATATTTCATAATGAACTACAATTTTCCGATAGAAAATCACTCGACACACCAACTCGATACTCAAAAAGGTATTTGCCACGAAAACATACGCATAACAAGAATTGAACAAAGTCCACATTCCTTTTACGTGCTCATACTATCAAGAAAAATACTAGGTCGACATAGTGTGTCATCCGCAATTTATCGAGTTCTGAATATAAGAAGTTGAAAAATGAACACAAGTTGTTTGTTAGAGTTTTGAACCAACTGCCATGTCTCAAAAAAAAACATAAACAAGCTAACAGATGACAATAGAATTTCAAAACGCATTTTGGACCAGCGCACAAACGATATGAGCAACCATACCCTTTCAAACATTAGTACATTCACAACACAAGAAAGATAAGTAGTAGTTGTTATACCTAACAGATTCAGTTGCCCACTTATATTACATGATTAAACGGGGCATGCAATCCATCACTAAAAAGTACGGTTATGGTGAAAGACATAACGTAGCACACAGACATGGTTTCGAAGAGCATACGATGCCTTACATTCATCTGACAAAGAATGTAAGGTAGACATGGGCATCGACCACCACGTGATCAGTGATACTTCTTGCTGGTGGTTTTGACAGCTCCATCGATGAAATCCCATGCTCCATGCTGCCTGTTGAAATCTCCGTTTGTCACCCAGTTCCATGTCAATATTTTACGGAGCTCGGCTACACTTGCGTCTGTGATAACAGGAACCCTTCGTTCTTCCCACTTTGCAAGGTATTCCAACATGTAGTAGCTGCATTCATGCCTACGACAAAAAAAGCAAGGGAACACATGCAACAAACAAAAACTTTCAGGAAAATTGAAATTCAAATGAGGTAGAAAACACATGGACGTTGTGTAAAAAATGCCTTACCCGTTGCCTTGCTTGGACATCGTGACGTACTCGATTGGAAAGTGTCTGATCCTGACCTTTGAGCTTCCGTAATGATGGATCCATGTTTCTTTGAGGTTGTCGATAAAGAATTCAGCATGAGTAGTGAGGCTGACATCATATCCTGAACGCACTGAATCAAGCACCTCAAACCTTTGGTGCTTCAAGTCAATGCATATGGTGTAGTGGTGACCACACTTGTCTACTGGATTATCTGGTGCAAGAAGTTGGAACATGGGGGACATGATCTGCAACAAAAAAAGGAATTGACATGAAAACAACTGGTTGAAGTTGCCATGTGTTATACAGTGAACTTGCAATAAACTATCTAAATGATCCAGGCATCAATGGTCAGTTCAACCTGACAAACGTAGTTGATACGATGTTTTTTTAAAAAGAGTTATACTTGCCATGTGTAACTTACTAAAGTCGCCATCTATGCTTCACTAAAGTTGCCATCACTTTTTCAGTAAAGTCGCCTTGTGCGTTTCAGTAAAGTTGCCACATGTGTTTAAAAACAGTTGCCATAAAGGTACTAAATAACATCTAGAATACAACTATGTACAAGAACAACATGTAAAAAACATCTGGCAGGTGAAACACTCACAAATTTTTTCAACGTGAGCTTGAAATCACCATGTGGGGCAAAATGTTTCCTGACGATGGCATGGTGGAAGTCACCATCAAATATATGTTTGGTCACACAGTAGGACATGATGGTCTTGTCGACGCAAATGTCCACATGCTTGTTGATGTAGTCGATCCCACATGCAACTACATTCTACGACATTCTATCAGTGGGCCTCACGGACTCGACTATATCACCAAGGTCAACGTACGTCACATCACATTGAATGATTTTAGTTCTGTCCAAACATGAGCTATATGAAAATGATATAACATGAAAGAAGCATATCTTCAAAGAAAAAAAAGAAACATGGCAAAACAAAAAATGATGAAAAAACAAGTAGGGGGGTGGGATGGTCATTACTCTCTCCACAACTTCATGTGTTTGTTGTTTGACCTCACATTTCCGAAACGCCTGACAACATCATAGAAAAGAGACTGCTCCCTTGTAGCCCTAAACTCGGGCTGAAAATCATCTGCCGGTGGTGTGTGAACTACTCTCGCCCGCCTCACAGAACCAGGGGTTGCACTTCTGACTACATCGTTAGATACTAGTTCATGAGGAGCACCATAACTTGTTGGCCCTGGTTGCACAATGACCTCCTGTTTATGGCATCATGCTCAATCTTGCGGTAAACTTCATCAAGAGACGACGATATATCCTCAAGGTTTGCTGCAACAAAACACATAAATTAAAATTAAACATGTGAAGTTGCCATACAAGATCAATTGTAAAATGCCATGTATGCATAATGTTGTTTTCCAGTATGAATTCAAACAAAATTGGCCATGAACATGGATCATCTATGTCTGACAGCAAGAACGGCAGAAATTATGACTTTGCCATGTGAAAACATTAAAATCTACCATGTGGAATACACTACAGTTGCCATGTGTGATCAACTACATTAACCATGTGAGATCGACAATATTTGGTCGTGGGAAGCCAAACAGTAGTTGCCATGTGAGAGTAACATCATTTGCCACTTTAATCAACAGTAATTGCCAAGTTAGATCAACTACATTTGCCATGCCCCCAATATGTAAGAAGCAATGTGAAATCAACTGCATTTGCCATGTCAGTTGAGGTTCAGACCGACACAAAAATAACAAAAAACCTGAAGTTGCCATGTAATGTCAACTACAAATGCCATATACAACACATAAGATTTGCCATCCCATGTCAAACAGAATTTGCCATGAACATAAAAAAAGTGAACAAAGAGGTTACCTTGCACTACAAGCTCTGCAAACTTCACAACCTTCTGGCCATCACCATTGGGTTGTGCCATCATCATGACCGTGCCTGCCGGGAAAGAAAAGCAACAAGCATAGCATAGGTAGGTGGTTTAGCCTGACTGCGATCAATCCCAAGGCTATAGCTTGGTGGGGTGAAATCCATGGGGTGCCTCTCCTGCTGTTCAGTCGGGTTCCGAATAAACTGTTTTGCAGAATCTGAAGGTGACAGCTGAACAAATATGTCACTCTCATTTGCTGCACCAACATCAGACTTCTTGGTAGGACGGGGCGTGCTGTCAGGGATTTCAATCACAGACTTCTTTGCTATCTTCTTATTTGGATTGTTTGGGACACCAATGTTGAGAGGAAGCTTGAAAGTACACAGAGTTAAACTGGGGGTCTTCTCAGCCGTACAGGACGCCGCTATTGTGTATGTGCAACTCCATCAGTAGTAGCCTGTATATCACCTACATCTACCAAAATTTGGCCTTCCGTCATCTCCGCTGCTTTGCTTTGTGCAACAGGTGGGAAAAGTGTGGAACCAGACACAAAACCCATGTCAGCTCTGCTTTTACCGAGCTCTGCTGCACTAGATGATGGTGCAGGATTGTTGCGGGGGCTACGCCTAGGTGGCAGGCCAGCTCGCAAACCCGTTGCTGGAGCAGCCTCTGTATTGGGAGCCGATGTAGCAGCTGTGCAATGAGAGTCGTTCATAGATGTCCTCTGATAAGGAATTCTGGCTACAACCCCTTCTTTCGTGGGGGCGGCAGTGCCAGCTGCCCCATGCGTGCAGTCCGTAGCAGATGAGCGGCAATCTTCCTTGTTTAGGTTGAGGTCTGGAGCATCCACTTCATCACTTGGTTGAGCGGCTACAAGAGATCGCGAAAACATTTCTCACTGACGGAAGGGTAGGAACGACCTCAGCAGTCCTGGCAGATACTGATTCGTCGCTACCAGATCTACCGATACCTCTAGTTGTAATATGCACCTCTACAACTGCTGGAGATGGAGACTTACGTGCATCGGAAGTAGCGGCAACAGTGGGCGGCGCAATGTCAGATTTGTCAACTGGCGGCTCGTAAACCTCTGCATTGTCGGACGTTGCCAGCTTTGAGTGAATGTGTTCAAGTGGGTCTTTAGTATTGGGTTTGTCCGGACGTGTAAGAGTCTTCTTTACCCTACAAAATTGTGGAATGAAAAGATAACCATGAAAAAAACACGTAAAAGAAAATGTGGTACACAACAAATATTTTCCATGCCAGTCAAACATAAAATGCGATGTGTGTTATGCCAGAGTTGTCGTGTGTGACAAACAGGAATTTCCATGTGTGGTGTGCAAGGGTTGCCATGTGTCGCAGGCAGTAGTTGCCATGTGGGATAAACAAGAGTTACCATATGGAATGCAATAAAGTTGCCACTGATTGTGGAATGCATCGAACAAGTTACCGTGAACATTAGGTATCAGTTGCCATGCTCAACATGCTACAACTGCCATGTAAATTTTCAGAAAAAAGGCCTTACAACTTGCTCCACCATTAAATTAGGTGCCACCACACAAAAAGTAAAAGAAGAACACACCTCCTGCCTGTTTTCCTCAAGTCTTCCAGCGTAGTAGAATCCCTGGTATTGGAGGACGATATACGAGGAGACGAACGAGTGGATGTGATGCCAACAATAGTGGGTGATGCTTGTTCAATCAGGCAGAAGCACGAGAGGGTGTGGCCGCTTGTTTCTGTTTAGTTGCTCGACCACCAGCCATCGCCTAAATTCCCACAGAAAACAAATGTAAAACACGAAGAGAATGCAATCATGGCATACATCTCATGAAAAGTCAGGAAAATATGAAAATGAATGACACAATGAACAAATAGTAAACCTCCTCCTAGCAGCAACATGATTGGTCCCGACCCTCTTGTCGTCAGGGGCCTGAGCATCATCCTGTAGAGCCCTACCCCTCTTCGAGGCAAAAACACCGACGTCACTCGCGACAGTTGAGGCATTGCCTCCATCGGATGCTGGAACATCCGGTGGAGCCTTATCATTGGGATCTCCATCATGAACTTCCCGAGATTCATCATGATCAGTGTCATGTTGCACATTCTCCATATCATCATCACTATCCTTGTCTAGACCAGCGTCCACGCCACCGAAACCAACCCCGAATAGCTCCTCTTGGGTGTTAGGGAGCTCTTGAGAACTGTTGTAGTCGTACTGGGCATGGAAGCTAGTTTGACGATGTGTAAGTTCTCCAACAAAAGAGGTGAATTGCCTCGCAATTGCATCGCCATCGGAACTAGCCAATGTTGTCCAGGCCTCAACCAACTTCCCAAGCAGGTTGGTCATGCCAGAAGCAAACTGCCCAACTAGATGCTCGACAGGAGCCCTAGCCTGATTAGAACAAACAAAAACAAATTCATACACAAAAGAACATGTGGATAAAAAAGGCAAAAACGCAAAGAACTCAAGTGCAAAAGAGTCATGAAAACAACTGCGTGTTTAATTACCTCGGTGGAACAAGATGGAGCTGAATGCGCATCCAGCCATTTGCCGAAATTATGTGGCCCACCAAACATACTGTAGTCAATAACATGCTTGACAATCAACTACAAATAAGCGAAAAGAGAGGTCAAAAAACATTGACAACAAGCATGGATCGCACAAGTGTGGGGAAAATGGCATGCCATGCGAATAGCACAATTATTTCATGTGTGATACCCAAAATAGTTGCCATATGTAGTATGTATAAGGTGCGTTTTGCCGTGTGAAATTTCCAGAATGTATATTTGCATGCTGCAAATGAACTACAACTGCCATGTGGAAACAATCATATTTTCCATGTCGTTCATAGTTTGTTTGCCAGCTCGAATGCATTGAGGTGGACATATGGAATGCATAAAGATAGTTAATATGCAGATTGAACTATGATTGCCAAGTAAAGTGTGCTACATATGCCATGTGGAAACCAACATATTTGCCATGTGGTTTATGCTATATCTTCCCCTTTGAAAAAATACTATAAAAACTACACTATAATATTCAGTATGTTGAGAGGAACGCACAAACTTGCCACACCCAACGGACCAAACAATTTTGGTTTTTATTCTCTTTTTATTTTACATTTAACTTCAAATTGCCATACAAGAAAGGAAAAGAAAACTAACCTGCAGTTTGTCGTACTTTGTGTCTGATATCATGTCTGCGGGAAGCACGGCCTTGATAGCGTCGTAAGCCCAGGCAGATACATCAAACTTATGTGGAGGAGGAGGACCTCCTAACGCGGCAAGATTCTCAGTAGAGATATCAAGACCGTCGACGTACATGGGCTGGAAAACACAAAATGGAAAAGAATGAAGAAAAACATGTCAGATTTCAATATTGTGTCAAGAAAGGAAAGGTTAGTGCGATTGCCATGTGGTTGGCAATGCATTCTCGCATTGTCCATTTATAGAAAGATTTTCCATGTACATGGTGCTATGTTTGCCATGTTTTCAGTATTGCACTGATCATGTCTAGTCATCTAACATTTGCCATGTATGTGAAATATCAGCTGCAATGAGCAGCAAAATGCTAACACAGATGGGCAGTGAAATAACAAACCAAAATGGACATTGAAAAACAAGTATATATCATGTGTGATTTAAATGTACTTGCCATGTAGCATCAACTAGAGATGCCATGTATCAACAACTATACTTGCCATGTAGAATCAACTCCAGTTGTTTACACATTGTATGTAGTTGCCATGCAGAATCAACTAGAGTTGCCATGTGTAAACAACTGGAGTTGCCACATCTGAACAACTATAATTGCCATCTCTGATCAAATGCAGTTGCCACTTACTATACTCCCTAAAAGACGTTTCGATGAACTATGCTTGCAATCTTGAATGCCCTAGACTAACCNNNNTGGGTTCTCTGTATTGTCAATAAAGGATCGAATGTACCATGATAAAGCATTTGCGAATAAACATTTACCATTAGGTGTAGGCGGCAGCCCTTCTGGTACATCTTGTTTGCAAAGGCCTCACGCAGGAAGTCAGCAATGAATTTGCACCAATTCATGTTTTTTACATCCTCCAGATTCGCCTGCGCAAGTTTAAAAAATGCCACACATGCACAGTTAAAAAGTTTCAACTGGCAAGAACATTCTAGTACATGACAGCAAAAGAGAAGATGGGAAAAAATAAAGAACATTCACTAGGATAGGGAAGCATCTGTTGCTTTGGCATAGCGACGTGGTAGGCGCAAAGACATATGAGAGCAAGTACATTAGCAGCTTCATCTTAAATACCTCACCAATCTGCTAAAAAATACCACTGAAAAATGAGTCTTCCATGTCCGACGTGGTAGGCGCAAAGACAGATGAGAGCATTTGTCATCCCGAGTCAATCTTGCCATGTTCAATCTGCTAAAAAATACCACTGAAAAATGAATGAAATCTCAATAACACAATGAAAAGGAAAAAATAAAGAACCTCGTCACCGTCTTTCCTGGGACCAGCCGCACAATTCCGTGACGGTGGCTCCATAAAGTCATCGTCTTCATCTTCCTGGTGGTTGTGAACCATGATGCTGTAATAAGAACAAGTGCACATAAGTGTACATGAAAACACAGTGAAAATTGCACTAGATGCATAATGTAGGAATGCAATTGATGACATCGATGACAAGGGAAAACTTCCATGTTTACTAGACAGATGGATGGCAATTTTCAATGTGTTTTCATACTCAAGCAAGACTTAGTTCGCCATGAGGCAGAACGTATGAATGGCATGATAAAACTGTAAGTTGCCATATAATAACTAAGCAAAATATCAACACACATGTGTAATACTGAGAGAGCAGATAAATAAAATTTCCATGATCATACAATGTGTGATGGCAAACAATACAATTGGGGTTCAGACAAAAATTGCCATGGTTGCTACTGCTTTCATACCGTAGCACAAAGGGCAGTTGCCATGGAGCCCCGCACAAGTGTGGCAAAAAGTGGGTTGCAGGCAAGTAGGAAGTTGCCATCTGCTAACTAAAGCAGTATGGCAAACTAGTAAGTTTCTACACAAATATATTTGTCATGCTTGCACCACAAAAAAACATGGAAATTAAGAAGGAGGCATTTGCCATGTGGCCCTGCAAAAAATCTTGGCAACATACAATGTTTTGGGACATGAAGAGCAAGTTGCCACCTGCTAACTAAATACACTATGAAGTTGCAGTGTAACACTGAAAAGACATTGCAAATAATATCATGGGATATAGATAGAGTTGCCACCTGCTAACTACATACACGATGAAGTTGCCCCTGTAACACTGAAAAGACATGACAAATAATATCTAGGGGTAAAGAGGGAGTTGCCATCTGCTTCTAAGCACACTAGGCAGTTGCCCTGTAACACTGCAAAGACTTGGTAAATGACAGTTTGGGATAAAGAGGGAATTGCCATCTGCTTATAAGCACACTAGGCAGTTGCCGTGTAACACTGCAAAGACATGGCAAATGACAGTTTGGGGTAAAGAGGGAGTTGCTATCTCCTAAGTAAACAATGCGGCAATTTGTAGCTAATCTAGGCGAATGAAGTTGCCGTGTTTGCACATATCAACATGGCATATGTATGCGTTTCACAAAACAATCAACTGCCATCGACCTGCACGAAATGCATTGAACAATCTTACATGATCCTACACAAACTGAAAATAGGGCAACCTAGTCTAGGGTTCATGCCATTCTCCCGGCCTCTGTTTTCAAGCAAAAACAACACTTAAATAGCGAGCCACTACCTACTTTCACATTAATTGAACAAACACATCAAGCATGAACTATGAGAAATCACTGCAAACCGGATTTGAAAGCAAATAATCTCTGAAAACAGAGAATGAATCACGCGAAACGGGCGACTCCTCGTCGGTGAGACTTACACCACCGCGGCTATGATGCGTACTAAAGGTGGCCTAACTACACGCCGGCGACTCCCCGCCGACGGGGATCAGTTGAGCTCCCTACAACACATTGGAATCACCATGGATTTGAAGCAAAGGAAACGGGGAGAGGAGAAGCAAAGTGAAATGAATCGAGGACAGTACCTCTGGGCGGTGCAGGCTCAGGAGACGATGGACCGCCTGCATGAGCTCCGGCGACGACCACGAGTCGCCGCGAGACTTCAACCGCCGCCTCTCCTCTACTCCATCGTGGAATCGCCTCTGCAACATCGCGGAACCGTCTCTGCTCTCTACATTGCCGATGAGGAACGGGGAGGAGAAATGGGAAGAGGCAACAAGAGGGGAGTGGAATGCGCTGTTAAAACTGCAACGTGTCATGAAAAACTGGCGATGTGGCGATCATACGAGCGTGCGGGCAACATGAAGTTCCATCGCACGGCGGAGATGGGAACCGCACACTGCGGGGTGTGGAAAGGCCGTTCGGGCGAGCTCTCTACCCCCCCCCCCC
>CBMN010037779.1:0-12722 GCA_000582825.1 Hordeum pubiflorum
GCCTCGGCATTTTACATTCTTTATACCTCCTAGCGGTCCCCTTACCCACGGCTGTGGAGGTTGTTGTGTTGAAGATCGAGATCTCTGTTGCTGATGTTGGTTTTTGCTCCTCTTCTGGTTCAACAAAAGTATCAGTACGCACGGACGTCGTTTCTTTGTCAGCTTCCTCTCTCTACTTATGATCCTCATTACCGTCGTTTTTGAAGTCGGAGAAGGACATGTTACGAGCGACTGGTGTGATATGGATATGGATGAGGACGAGGGGGCTGCCTCTGGTGGTGAAACACACGGAAAATATAGGAGATTATAAGGAATGCACCCAATATAAAATCCATCCATGATCAATCCCGGAGATTGACGTACATATATTACGCAGACCACAACCACGCACGCTCATATTTTTTGTCTTTCCTTTTACTGTTTGGGTTAATGGATTCCCATATATTATTCTGTACGAATAATAGACTAACCTCCCAAGCTGGCGATGCACTTCTGATTATGTACCAAAATATAGATGCATCTCTGATTATGCAATAATCAACGATTCGTTGGATGAAAGCAATTTTGTGATTCGTATGATCAGTTGCCTTACCAAAAGTCATCGGAGTTTCTCACATGCATCTACAATCTCTACTGGTTATTTGTTTCCGTAATATTAAAGAGGGTAATATGTCCTGATTTAGTTAGTTAATTTTTTGGATTGTAGACGCAAGTGAGAAAACTATTTTGATTATTCCCCTCTTTAATATTATGGAAACAAATAACCGGTAGAGATTGTAGATGCATGTGAGAAATGTGAGAAAATCTAATGACTTTTGGAAAGGCAAGTGATTATACGAATCACAAAATTGCTTTCATCTAAAGAATCGTTGATTATTGCATAATCAGAAATGCATCTATTTTTTGGTACATAATCAGAAGTGCATCGCCAGCTTGGGAGATTAGTATATTATTCATACAAATAATATACGGGAATCCATCAACCCGAACAATAAAAGGAAAATATATATATGAGCGTGCATGGTTGTCGTCTGCGTGACATATGTACGTTAATCTCCAGGATTGATCATGGATGGATTTTATATTGTGTGCGTTCCTTATAATCTCCTATATTGTCTGTGTGTTTCACCACCCAAGGCAGCCCACTCCTCCGCATCCATATCTCTATCATACCAGTCGCTCGTATCATGTTCTCCTCTGACTTCAAAAACGACGGTAACAAGGATCATAAGGAGAGAGAGGAAGCTGACGAAGAAACGACGTCCATGCGTACTCATGTTCTTGTTGAACTGGAAGAGGAGCAAAAACCAACATCAGCAGCAGAGATCTCGATCTTCAACACACCAACCTCCTCTGCCGTGGGGACCAAAAGGAGATATAAAGAATGTAAAATGCCGAGGCACAACCTCTCCCATAAGTCCCCAACCAGGTTATCCGGAAACCATTTTCATAATTTGATCCATAATTATGGGGTAGAAAATACTGCTCGTGCACATATGCCCTCGCTCTGGGATATCCAACGTGATACTAGATCAGATGCAGTAAACAAAGACGGTTGGGGAACCAACAATTATCAAATTCTAGAGGCAGTCGAATATAGTACCATGTTGCTGCAATCCTTGGTGAACCGGATTGAGGAGGTGAGGGAGATGGTTTTGAACAATATCAAAGACAACAACAACAAGCCGCCACGACCACCAAAAAACCAAGCATGAAGGAGGTATTGCAGTATTTTTGGAGATTTTATAGTATGAGATGTTAGGTTGTAAGGTGTTTCATTGCTTTTTTAGAGCATTTATCTATGTAATAATCATTTGGTGTTAGTTTAATAATCATTTGGTGTCAGTTTATATAAAAAATAATAAAGCGTTGGGATGAGACTTTGTTTCGCTTTTTCATTGTTATTATAGATGTCTATCTTGTGAGAGGTCACCCTATATGTATTGACTATGTCAATAAAATGACAATCATAATAAGAACACAAATGATTGGTTCAGCTTCCAGTGGCAAACGCTAAGAAACTAAACAACCAACAAAACATAAGGGGACACAGATAATATGTACTACACTTGTTCACTGCTATGGGCAGAACTAATATGCTTTGCATATCTCTAGATATTAGGTATAGCCAGCAAGATTGTTATTCGGTCTCTAGACAAAAAAAAGCCAGGGGTATGGGCATGTTTTTTCAACCAAGAGAGGCATACACAATGTATATATAGGTGTAAAGCTAGCTGTCTAATTCGGTCTGCTCATGTAGCATATGTAGATCGTCTGATCCTTGTCACAGCTTCACTCGTCTGTTCGCCAGGAAGCCAATGCTATCCATGTATTGGTCGTCTCGGCGTTGGGACCTATGGATTGTGAATAAATTTTTACATTTTTTTTGAGCTGTGGATATATCCTTACGTTGTTTGTTCCAATTCTAATTATTTTTCATTTTGCTGGCTTTGCTGGTGGAGCAGGCCCAACAGCTCCCAGGGCCCAATGCAGCAATGATGTAGCTGCCCAGGCGAACCTACGATGGACGCGTGGGGGGTTCTGCTTGACGAAGGGAGAGCGGAAGTCAACAAATAATAGGAGCGATTTTATCAGCAGCTGGGAAAATCCTCTTATTCACAAGAGGCAAGTGATGATACGAACTTTTATGTACACAATTATTGTTGATTGCCTGCATGTATCGGCCGCTACGAAAGTCCTATATTTCTTGGTACATAATCATGCATATATCGTTGGCTTGGAAAGTCAGTCCATTTTTTTATACAAAATAGTGCATGCACCTGGGCCAGGGAAGTCCATCTAAGTTTTTTCTAGGTAAATAATCTTGCATGCATCGTTAATAGGGATGTCCATCTATTTTATTGTCACATAATTATGTTTTTCGAGCTGTCATTTTTTCATGCATGAATCGTATGCTTGGAAAGTCTGTCTATTTTCTACAAATTAATGCTTGGAAAGTCCTTATATTTTATTTTGTCATGTAGTCATGTTTATTTTCGCTGTCATTTTTTCAGCCACGGGCACCCAAACCGCCAAAACCAATATTTGAAAGATGGTTGCCTTTCCCGCCGCCCACTATGCTTATATAATGCCCCTCACCATTATATAAGTCTCCATATTTCTACATCGGTTCAGACCCTCTGCTCTACAATCATGGTAATCTCATACAGATGGACGACCTCTAAGAGAGTAATGGCATCGCCACCGGCTCCTGTCATCCCTCCTCTTATCATCCCTCCGATGAACAGGAAAGATAAATATGACAATCTACAGAAGTTTGCCATCACCGCTCAATTATTTCCTTCATTCATCCATTCTATTCTATTCTATGCACAGGAACTTGACATTTGATCACGTCCAGATGGAGCATGTCTACCAGAATTGCTAGACCATTCATGCTAGGGTCCAATGGAAGGCACAAATCAAGGAGAATTGCATGGGAAACATTTAGCTTCAATGTATTCTACTGGATCAGGATGTAAGGCATTACTCATCACTACTTGATAGCATGTATTTTAATATACACATTTGATAAACAGTTTTGTTCCCTGATTATGCTGATGATTCGTAAAAAAAATAGGGAACAAAAATGGAAGCGATCGCATACAACAACCAAGAAGTTTGCTTCAACTCCATGCTACAAACTGGCATGAACTATGATTTCATTCACGTCGGATTCAACCCCATAGAAATACCAGATGGACATTTCTGTTATCTTGCCGTGGAGTTTGTCATGACAGTATTGCTAGGACTGAGGTTAGGATGTCAGCGCACAGGATAGCATCGACACTTTGTCTACCGTGCTTCCCATAGTTTGGGGGCATATTCTCGCTACAGGACAAAAGCATCACTAATGAATTATCTTTAACATTGTTCTTGCATATTACTCTATATACAACTCAGGGTCTCATTCTGATTCAATTTTTGCAGATGTGGTTGCTATTCTTGCCTACGTTGGTAAGATACAATGACAGTGGGATCCAATATATGCTCGCCACGTCCCTTTCCTCGAAATTGGACTCATGAACTTTCGGTGAGCGCCGATTAAAATTTGAGATTTTCATACAATGCTTTTAATTTTGTTGTTGCGACAATAAACTAACATTTGTTTTTTGTTTGTAGACGGCAAATAATTTTCCTACGTGTATGTGAAGAGCACGTTGGTCGTCACTTCTACCATTTGCGACGCACTAAAAATCAGTTCGAAAAACTTATTACTAATTACATCCAGTTAAATCGAACATGTCGATGCCTGCAAACGATGAGGGGGACCATGTTCATCTTCTCTCCTAGTATAAATGATGATCATCATCATCTAGAAGGGGTTACGTATTATTTTAAATTTGTTTTCTTTGTATTTTTCTGTAATATTATGTCATGACTGACACTAATTTTTATTTGAAGACATCCATGAAGCCAGTATTATCACACTTGATGAAACACATGCCTACGTTAATGCTATTGTCAAAGCTAGGAACAATGGATGCTACAATTATCTCTTGTTATACATGTGCACATTTCGTCTTGAATAAAAAATGTATCAAAATGGTGTGTAAGACATGCAACATTTCGTTGCCAAGTGTCAGTACACCTCTTCTTGGTTTAATAAAGTATCATATTGAATAAAAAATGTATGAAAATGGTGTGTAGGACATGTAATATTTGGTTGACAATTATAAGTAAATCACTTTTGGTAATATATAAATGTATGACACACATACTCCTGGCCAACCCTTCGGTGGAAAACCCTTCGGTGGATATATTAAATAACAATAATGAAATATTTCCCTGGGATGGGAGAGAAAGATAGGATCACATGCAATCCGGAGATATGATTTTCCTAAGAAAGAGATAATGGGAGTACGTCCATGGAATCAAGCATTGCCGTATGCATCAGCCAGAAGATCACGGGAAGGATGAAAATGAAATAAAAATGTGTGGTGTTTCTTTTTAGATTTGGGACGTCCTCACCAGCGTTTCTTTCCTTTTCATATTCTTCTGCTGCACAAGGCGAGAACTGGTCCAATTACTTTCCTTTCCTTTTCTGCTCTACAAGGTAATAACTGGTCCAGGTGTGAAAATGCATGTGATTGTGAATAGGAAAAGCGCATGCAGTCATGCACCCATACGTGTGGGATTGGGAAAAGATTAGTTGTTGGGCCCGACAGTTAAATCTGGTGGAAGATCAATTACTCGGGACTGCCTTAATGCCTCCACAGTTGAAAACCAGGTGGAATCAAAAGTTGGCTTTGATCTAGCGCTGATTATTTGGAAGGCAATAAAATCTCAAAAATTTAGCTGTCAAACAGGACATGAACCTTTCATATGAACTCTGCCGGGCTCCTATTTCACCACCCACCACTGTCCTCAACAATTTCCGATCACTCACCAATCTCCGATCACCTATGGAGGCTGTGCTTGCACCCCAGGAGGCTGTGCACGCACCAATAGATGTTCTGCTTGCACCAATGGAGGCTGTGCACGCACCTATGGATGTTTCGCTCGCACCACAGGAACGTGCATGCCGTAGAAGATGTTGTCGATTACATATTTCACTTTATCATTGTTGCCCAAGACTATGAGGCATTAGAGTAAGTTGTCTTGATCTGCCATTTTTTCCTATAAACCATGTTGTAGCACTCTCGTACATAGCAAGCTAGACTAGCTAGATATCATTTCTAAACCACGCATGTACACTCACAAATTATTTTATCATCTGTTAAGAACATACATGTATACGGACATATAGGTTTGTTAGTTGAATCCTACAATTGTTGGAATTAACCATGATAGTATAGGCTTGTCCGGCTCAGAATTTTTGCAAGTTAGTGTCAATTCTTAATTAGGCAAAGGCTATTTAGTGTCCCTGCTGCTATTTACTAATGTACTTGAACCTACCAAACTTTTTATTGCCATACTAGCTATTCATCTAGACTTCTGTTGAACTGACTATTAGGAAAATGTTGCTGAATGCTAGGATTTGGTTTGCTGCATACTAGCTTACATGCCTAAGATGAATCCCGCCAGTTTGAATGCTCATATGTGTGAACAATAAGATATCCAAAAAAATGTTGGGTCAAAGATTGCATTTGATTAATTACTTCACACTTTATTGTTTTATTTCCCCGTGCAATGCACTAGCATTCGCCTATCTACCGAATTAATTGTTGGGTTATCATGTCCCTACATTGTTAAAAAACTATAATTAATGAATGTTTGTTTTCTCCTATTCGCTAACATCATTTGGATTTCTTCGGGGTATCCTAATATAGAAGTGTACAGTTTTTCACTATGGTACATGTGGCCATGTTGTTATTAGACAGCTAACATATTATTACAAAAAAATAGCTACCAGATTATTACAAAGGAGTTACCAGATCTTTAAGGGAAATAACATTTTTCATTGATCTTATTTTTCAATTAATTTTCTTATTTGTTCACAGCTATCACATTATTTGGAAAAAGTTACCATTTAAAAAAAATCTTGTTCCAATAGACTATAGGTGATACAGAGATACGTGGATGTTTTTTGCTAAAGGTTTTTTTGCATTTTTTGGGCAACACAATATGGATAAGAAGTGCACGACCATACCAAATCCAGATCGGCCTACGGATGATCCATGAAACCATTTGGTTTGCTGGTCCCTCATGCTTTAATCTCGCAGTTCATAAGCTTGCGAGCGCTGAAGTAGAGTGGACCGCAGGCACCAACTTGGTTGGAAGCAAACATGTTTTTGACTTGCAGTTTCATTCTCAGGCACGGGCCCTGAGACACTCTTGGATGTAGCAAGGACACCACACCACGGCGCTGATTGACAATGCCGTTGTCTGACCCTTTCCTAAATATTATGTGTTCAACTCTACAATTGTAAGATAGCACACGTATTTAAAATTTAATTTGCTTATTATATTAGCAATTAACATGTGTCTACCTACTGCAGTATCTACTACCATTGGCTTCCGTGGATTCCTCCTACGGGCTACTTGTAGTCAACATGCGGAGGAGGAGGCTTGTCGTAATTGATCCATCCATCAACGTCTATCCTAGTGGATATAACTTTCATAACAGAGAAATGACAAAGGAAATCTCATTGTTGAAGCCGGAATTCAACAACGTGTTGCAGATGAGGATCCCTGGTTGGAATACCCAACTCATGGATTGGCCGTGCTGCAACAAATCTTCTACGGCCTGGCAGTAATATACTAAATTGATCACATATATTAGATGAACACCGATATAGTTGTTAATATATATATATTTTTGTCACGGCAAAGACTCTGCTTTCTTTGTCCTACAGGAGATGGCCCACCAGAATTGTACTCGGCATAGTATGATGATGACGACTAACGTAAGTAAATATATAATGAGTTTCGGTGTGCCATTTATTAAATGATTGTTGTTTTGCATCTTTTCTATTTATTGCCTCATAGTTGTTTTGCATCTTTTCTAGGATCCAATGTAGCTCAAGAGGCAACTGATGGTCCAGATGCTGACGTTCAAAGACAATGAAGCAGCCGGAAACATCCCGGGTGAAATTAGAGCGGCCTTGAGGGTCATAAGCGAGTGCATATGGACTGATGCATATTGAAATGTCGCAAATAAATTGCTACTACAGCTTTTTTAGGGATCTAATCGAGAATTATTTATTTGGCGATACGAAACTATTCAGATAATATATTTTCTTCTATATATGTAGGTTTAAATACTTTGTGGTGTTTTGGCATAATTAAACATTGGTTTTGCTACCATATTGTTGGCTAATTAATTGATTTTGTTGCACCGTCGTGAATAAAAAAATTATTTGTCTGCCATGAATGAGCAGTGAGCCCCAGTTGAAAATAGGCACGAGCCAAATAGAGCTCTTGCACATTTTCGTTACGTGTCGCAATACAAGATGATAGGATTCGCCACGGTTAATTGTTTTTCATAAACTAGGAAAATTCTCGTGCGTGCAACGGATATATACAACTTCTTTTGGCGGTTTTTGTTACCATTATAAACCATTCTTATTCTTGTTCCTCCACCCACTGTCTTTGCCTCTCCGCGATACAAATCGGAGTTCGTCGCATCTATCAATCATCAAAGCATGCTTCTGTTATTATAATATCGAGTTAATAACTATCATTATTCCTTGGTGTGGTGCTTCTATTGGTTGAAGTACCGTGACATAGGCCGAGAAGGGACATCTAAATATCACGTCAATAATAACTATAAAGTCATAAACTAACTATTTGATCAAACAGTCAAATCTGGACTATAAATGATATTTACAGTACATCAAACTACAAAATTAGCTACTTCAGAATTCCAAATTAAAGCTTTCTGTATCTTCTATCTCATGTCTATGTTATATTTGTTCCACGTTCCAAACTGAAGAAACACGCCAGGACTGTGCATCACAGGATCTCATCGCAAATAAGGCTGGCAACTAATTTATTGCCTTTCCAACAACATAAACAAATCTGGCTGGTTTCTTTTTTCTAATAAAAACTTTCCAAAGAAAGGCATCAAATTAATTATGCTACAACCAAACCAAAACTGCAACCCTTTGAATTTTTTTCTCATTTAATTTCTCTTTAATGGCAACGCCCCAAAGATTTCCTTGTGAAAAGGCCAAAACGAATCTGCTGTCTTTCTCACGACACGTATGGATCTATTTCCAAGAATCTTTAAAATCCTTTCCTTCCAAAACATGATAGTATCGAATCAGATGAAATTAATCAGGACACTCCTTTCCTCATAAAGGATTTTGTCGTGCCAGCGATCGCTAGGGAAAGATAGGGGAATGGGAGACATAGATAGGAGAGATGATCTGGCGCTGATTCATTTGGCCCGTGGTGTATGGAATCCAAATAAATTATTGCCATATTATTATAGGTTTTGCAATGGAATCATGCACGGATGGAAGGATAAGGGGCATCTTCCAATCCCTACATCATCATATAAACTCCTATGTCCTGTTGTGAGTCCACCCATCTTTCACTGCCTCCTAGCTCGCATCTCATCCCTCACGAACTATCAATCATCCACGAAGGTTGTGCCCGCGCCAATGGAGGTAGTGCCCAACTTTCGTGGCATCAACCATGCAGTCGACTTCATCTTCAATTATATCACGTTTTGCTCAGGCTTTGAGGAATTAGAGTTAGTTTTGACAGCCTCATTGTATTTACTTTTAATATTCATATATACATTTTTTGCATCCACTACACCTATGCTTTGAACGCCTCTACATGTAGGTATAGCCAACATGACCAGTTAGATAAGAATATCAAATGCGATCGCACCCTATTTTAAGTCTATATGTTTTAGTTCGATTAGTATTGCTTAGACATATTTAATTATTGTGGCCTGTTTAGAACATGCATATATTTCAACCGGTACTAATGTGACTACAATTCAAAATGTCGTGTTAGGTTAGAATCACTCCTCTCATATGTATATTTCAGCTGGTACTGATCTTGTTGAAACTGCTAGTCGACCATGGAGTTGCACGGAAAATAATAATTTATTAGGCCACCTCCAGTATCTAATTTTGGTTACAACAATGAGGTCCATATTGAGTGTCTGATTCTACGCTTATTCTTGTGATCTATACATTTTGTATTAATAGAATTACTACATGCATTTCGTAATTACTTCCATTGTGTATGGCTCATTTTGTAATATGGAATGGTACAATTGTTGTACAGAAAAGCGACTAAACATACGTATGTTCCACTAACGGGGTGCATTTTGTAAGCTATTTATTCTTAATTTTAACTGTATAGCATTACGAAAATATGATGCCATATCAGAACTGAAATCTGAAACCTATGCATTAGACTATAGCTTAATACACCTTTTAGTTTCAGTTACAGAGAAGCTTTGATGTATCACCATAGTCTAAGTGTATATTAGAGTCAACAAATAACTAATATATTCAGAAATTGAGTGAGTAAGTACCTGATCATTTGGGCCGAACCAAATCCAAGACTATCATGAACTAAAGGTATTATATCGAGGGTAAACATGCAGTATGATACAAAGACAGCTATTGATGGAGTTTTTCAATACTATGGTTTTTAAAATATTGTACTGCCAAACACATCCTAACTGTGGTTTTATGAAAATGGAGTATTGCTTGCCCACACACTAAAATACTACAGTTTTAGATTACGATGGTTTTCTAAAAACTGTGCTACCATGTCACGCACTCAGTTTCTCAATGCTTCTGCAATGAATACCACAGGGGATCAGACACGTGTGAGCAGCCGCCGGACACCAAGACACTTGTTCCTTTTGAATTTTCGTTTATTTTAAGTTACATTTTTGTCTAAACCTTGTTCTGCCTTTTTTTGCAGCACAATATGGATATGGAGCCCTCGACCATTCTTGATCGAGATTACCCTCCGGATGATCCAAGACACCATACGAGCTGATGGACCTATCCATCTGCCTTGGTTCAAATTCGAAATACGTAAGCTTACTAGCGATGCAACAGAGAGGAAAGCAGGCACTGACTTTGTTGGATCCACTCACTTTTTTCATTTGCAATTCCATGCCTAAGCACGGGCGCTGAGGCAGACTTGGTTATGCCAAGACAAGCGCACCGCAGCGCTGATTGACATTGTCGTGGTCCATCCTTTACCCAAATATGACGTGGTCATATCCCCTTATATGGTAAGGATTCTCACTCTTAAAAATTAGTTTGTTATTACTATGTTTGCCACTAACCTGTGTCTACCCATTGAAGTATCTACTGCCATTGGCTCTCGTGGATTCCTCCTCTGGGCTAGTTGCAATGAATATGGAAAAGAGGAGGACTCTCTTGATGGATATGTCCAACATGTCATGCCTACACGCAGATGACTTTCATGACAAAGAACTGAAGAAGGAAGCCCTATTAGTGAAGCAAGAATTCAACAGTGTGTTGCAACGGGAAGTCCCTGGTTTGAAAGTTCAACTCCTCGATTGGCCATAAGATGAGATCTATATTACAGCTCGGCGATAATCTTTTAAATTGGTCATGCACATTAGATGCACACCGATATAGCTTTTAAAATATGGAGATTTTTTTCACAGCGTGGACTCTGGATTTAGAGTTCTACAGGAGATGGCCCACCAGGACGATACCCTCGGGCATAACATGTCCAAGACTGAGGTAAGTGCATATATAATGAGTTTCGGTGTGCCATATATTTGCTAAATATATGTTCTGACTTTGGTTTTGAATATTTTCAAGGATCCAGAACAACTCAGGATGCGACTCATGGTCCTGATGCTCAGGGTCAGGGACAATGAAGCACTTTATAACATTCCTGAGGAAATTAGAGATGCGTTGAGGTTCATTAACGACTAAGGTGGACTGCTGCTCGAACATTCTATCATCATGTGCAAAGAATTGCTTATTAAGCTACTCGCTAGGGAGTTACCAGCTTTTTGAATCAGATAATTAAATAACATTCTGTCTTCTATGTATGAAGTTTAAAGGAGTTTGTGGTTTTGGCCTGCATTAGCTTCGTATTTGCTAAAATATTGGTTCCTTGTTTTCCCTCTTATCTATGTACTTTGTCTTATAAATATATTGTGTTTTCCTGCCATGCATGAACTGCGAGTCCCAATTGAATTAGAAAAATGGCGAATGGCAGCCTAGGTACTACGGCTAGCGATGCTACATGAGAGGAGTCGCCACGGTATGGCGTACTTTGCTACGCATCCAGATAGAGAGGACTCAATAGCCTGGTAATAGAAGATGGACTGATCGAACCTACGATATGTAGCCTATGCTTAAAAACCTATAGTACTCTATTTTTGAAAATATTGTTGGTGTAGACCAGACCAGTTCAGTGGTCCAGGTGAACCGGAGGCTTGTTGGAGTCGACCATGCCTGGTTCACGTGGTACTTGTAGACCCACGACTTGTTGGTGTAGACTTTCAGTCGTATCGTGGCTCGCATCCTATACTTCCTCGTATTGTATAACTCCATCCATACACGCATTGTTATACGATATGAGGTTTACTTCGTCGGAAATCATCACACATACTAGCTATGGAAGATTCAACTTCAAAATGTATGTACTTGAACTTATAATCAAACTTGAACAAAGCCATTAACCGACCATATGATGGTTATAAGGCACATACCTTCTATCCAAAGTTGCAATGTCAACCACATGATTCTTCAAGTTATCCTCGATCTTCCTTTCTCCACATGTTCGCACATGATCCAAAGTTGCCTTTCATGTCGATGATGTTTCTGATAACTCTCAGGTTTACTATTATGAGTTCCTAAACAGAATAGCCAAATTAGTGAAAATGCATCTTCCTGACTACATAAAGTATAGAACAAATCCAAAAGGGGACTATGTTTTATTTATGAAGCATAGAACTTCTGACAACTTCGTCACAAGGCATATTGAAGGCCAAAGAACATATTAGAGTAAAATCTAATTATCTCAATCACATGATCTTATTATAGAAAATAAGATGTTTTCACATTTAAAATTTTAGATTCATCTTTACATGTAAGGAAAAAGGTGTGATGCTGTAGCCAGAGGAACAAATCCAAAATGCACAAACAAATACATTGCAGCTATCATGAGTTTTGTTGTTGGGGTAAGGCAATTGAAGTTTGTGGTCACAAATTCAGTAAAGCATGACTCTACTTATGAGACAACAACCAAAATTACAATAAACTCCAACTGGATATCGAATGTGATGAGCAATAATAAGAGCATACCTA
>CBMN010037785.1:2020-12399 GCA_000582825.1 Hordeum pubiflorum
AGCTCTTTGTTTTCCTCTACAAGGTTAGCATCAACAAAAGTAATAGAGGAAGTAGAAGCTTCATTGTTAGAGCAACAAGGCAAGGAGAGCAATTCATCACTTGATTTAGCAACATTATGTCTAGATGAATCACAAGGACTAGCACATGACAATAAAACCTTTTGAGTACAAGTTGTGCCAATGTCTGCATGAGGCTCACAAGATGTTACCTTAGTCACAAAAGCCCCATGAGCTAACTTTCGCCTCTAATGGGAAATTAGAAGGTCCTCGTGAGAGCCTGATAGCTTCTCATGACTTTTGTTCTAGTTAGCAACTCAAAATGATCCCTTAGCTCACAAATCTTCTTCAAGATAGATGCTTCACAAGAAGTGGAGTTAGTTGCACAAGCATCGTTGACAATATGAGAGGAGCTAGTAGAAACTAGAGACTTCACATGAGTAGTTTGAAGTACCTCATATGACTAGAGTTTGGTGAGCTCTCCTTTGGCATTCTTGTAGTAAAGGTCAAGGTGTCGAAAATCCTCTTTAAGTTGATCATGAGTGACTTCAATCTCTTCTATAGAAGATTCTAAGTCTCTTAGATTTTTAAGAGCATCAAGAACGTTAAGTTCAATATTTTCATTATGTTTTTGCTCTTCATGGAGTAAATCACTACACTTTCCTTAGTGAGCAATAAGATATTTAAACATCACATAAGTATTCTTATCAACCCACGAAGAGCTTTCCCAATTTCATAAATTTCTTGACTCCTATGATTATTAGTTTCATCATCATTATCATCACTATGACAAGATGATACCTCGGTAATACCTCTTGCCATGAGGCACATGTGAACATTAGAGGCTGATGATGATACGTTTGGAGAGGAAGATTGTTCAACATCAAGACTAGGACATTCATTTGTATAATGTCCATACTCGTAACACTCATAGCATTTCCTCTCCAACTTGGTGGTTTCCTCCTCCTTTGCACTTCTAGCAATTTCTCGATCAATGACGTGTGCCATATTTTCCCTTATTTCCTCTACATGGTTAGTCAAACAACAACTAGAGGAAATAGAAGTATATAGATTGTGGCAACACGGAATATCAAGCATATCATCACAAAAGTTTTTCAAGGAATCTCTAAATGATATGTATGGACTGTCAACACAAGAAAGTATGTCATTTTCGGTGCTAGATATGCTCAAGTCCATAGAAACTGCACCACTAGCATTTATACATGAAAGATCATCAATGTCAAGCACAAGATCATCATCACAAATGATATTTCCACTCACCATGCCATTACCTTGGGACATGCCATATGATGGTGAGGTAGAAGTTGTAGAAATGTCCAAGCCCATGGAGGAGGAAGCAATATGGAGTTCTTCGTGATATGAAAATGTCGAGAACCCCTTGATTGACTCCTTCAAAAGATGATTTATCTCATTAAGATTGGACTCACAATATATTTATTCTAGTTTGGTCCAAACCTCATGAGCCGTAACACAAGACATGATAGACTCAAACACTTCAAAGGGTATACCTCGGATTAAGGCACTCTTAGCTTCATACCCAAGAGGCCTATCTTTAGTTTCCTCAATAGTTGGAAAAAGGTCATCCTTTCAAGGAGAAACCCCTACAAGAACAATTTGTAAAATATTTGGACCCACTGCCCGGAAATAACAAAGCATGCAAATTCTCAACAAATGATAGTTTGTGCCATCAAAATGAAATGTGTCATTTTGCACTATACAACTAGTCGACATCTTTACTCTCTAGGCAGTGAAGCCTACCAAGGAGAAACCAAAACTCTAATACCAATTGAAAGGACCTAGATGTCGCCTAGGGGGTGGGGCTGGGGTGAATAGACATTTTAAAACTTTTATGGATTCGGCTTTATCCTAATGTGGAATTAAACTAAACAAATACTTTTCAAGCACAAATCCTAAATATGCTAGGCTCAACTTAGTGCACCAACAACCTATGCTAAACAAGATAGACACTTAAAGGAAACTAGCAAGTACAAACTATATCACAAGATATGGAATTGAAGGATACAACTAAGCAATTCAAACTAGCACAAGATATATCAATAGGAACAAGTATCAATTGCGGAAAGTAAAAGGGACAAGGGACAACCGATGTTTTCCTAGAGTTCAAGTATCCACTGATACTCTACTCTCCGTAGGAGAGGTGCCGAATCCAAAGCTCCAGAGCACCACCAAGTGGCTCACCTTATTCTCCCTTTGACTCACCCCCAAATCAAAAAACCTAAATACCAGCCTCCACCAATGGAAGGTCCTCAATCCACTATGGTTAGCTTCTTCCTCCACTTCACAAGACCACCTAGGCCTTTTCACAAACTGCTAGAAGAGACCATCAAGTCAACACCACCAAACCATCTAGGTGGCGATGGCCTCCAGGGGTAATAAATTTGTGAACTCTTAGTCAAATAAATCAATGTGGGGAGCTTAAACCAATGCAACAAATGCAAAGTAATGTCAAGCAATGTATGCTCAACTCACTCTCTCAATCTCACAAGATGCAACTCAAGAAGGTCGGAGATTGAAGAGAGGGGAAAAAATTGAGGAGATCAACAAATGGCTCTAAGATCCATCCACAAATCCCCCCTCCCTCACTTAGATGGGAGATAAGGGTTTGGGGAGTTGGTGTGGGGCTCAAAAGAGTGGTAGAAACATGTAAGAACAACACCCAAACCTGTGAGGAAGAAGGGCCTTTAAATAGCCAACCCCCAAAAACTAGCCGTAGGAGTCAAACGGCATCTCTCCGGCCACCCTGTGCACATGAGGGTCGAGTCCTGGTACAAGCCCATGATCATGGGGGACCCCATGCACACAGGGTCAAACCCCATGTGCGTGGCCTACCTAGAAATAGCCCAGCATAGAAAACAGAAACATGCATAACTTTGTCATATGAACTCCGATTTCGATGATCTTGGGCTCATTTTAAAGCTATGGACAAGCCCAAGGTCCTCACATAGAGAACCACCTAAGATCGACAAAATGGAATGATGAAAAACATGCAAAGATTTGAGCACTCTACATATGACATTATCAAGCTACTTGCCCGAAAGTCCGTCTTGATAGTATGGCTATCAACCCTATAATCTGGTCTCCCACCAAGCACCATGAGACTGACAAAACTAGGAAAACCAAGATAAGCTATACCTTTGCCCCGTGCATTGCACTTGACCATGATGATGACATTAACGTTTGCTTCAAGTTGGAATCCTTTTCCTGACCATGATCACTTTGGTGAAGATTCTCGAATTGCTTCCCCATATTGCAATGAGGGAAGCCTTCACTTAAGCACATCTCCACATGTACAATATCATGATGTGGACCACAAGCCTCAAAGCATATAACTTCCAGATGCTCATCTAGCACTTGCACTTCTCGATGACCATCACCACTTGATGTCATCCTCACATAGGATACTTGAAATCTTTCTTTTAATGCAAACCCATGTGAAACACCTAATCCACATAGCCATAACAAACAGATAGGTTGGGTTAGTTCACAAAATGCAATTCACAATTACTTACCATACCACTAGATCACTTGATCCCATGCGGTACAATGTTTGCGCTTGTGTGTTGACCATATAGATACAATCTTCGAGCTTCATCTGGGTCAACCAACACCTTTAATTCAAGCTCCATCTTGGTTTCTTAAAAGGCACAAAGATCTCTTGATTTCACTTCATTGATTCAAGACTAAATCACCAAAGACTCTTTCATCACCATATCAAGTTTCACCATGAACATCATATTGGCCAGCACTTGCTCTTCTCAATGCTCCATCACAGTCTCTTGAGAGCCACAATGAATTCTTCACTCGAGTTGCTTGCTTCAAAACTTGGTCAACCAAAACCAAACACATGAGCTCGACATGATCTTGTCTTAAAACCATAACTTGAATTCTTCCCTTAAATAATTTTCTCATGTCCTTGATCCTTATAAGCCCAAATATGTCAAACTTTGAGATCCTCCAATGAAATCCACCTTGAACATATTTGGTTAGGTATTGAAATCAATCATGATGGCTTCAATAGACATTTTCGAAGACCAACTAGTAACCTGACTGGACATGAGACCCTGAGAGTCAAACCCTAGGCCCCATGGGCACGGGGGTGAGGGACCCCGCGTGCACGGTGTATCAAGAAAGTTTAACACTCGACCTAACATGGGGGTCAGGAGGGCCATGCGCACGGGTTGGCCAGAGAGATTTTCCTGGACCGCGTGGGCATGGGGTAAGTAGAGAGGGATACCATGAGGACTTCCTCATGAGGCTTTTGATGGAACTCATCCCAAATCAACACAATATGCTTCATGCATTACTAAGTAACATTTCTTCATATAAGATACAATGCACTTGATGCTACATAGGAATTTGTCATTCGATATGAAAACATAGAGCATAACTTCATATTTATGGCATTCATCCTTGAATCCATCCAATATCCTTAAGTCACCACCTATGGAATATTCTTTCAAATATATCTCAATGAAAACATTTGTCCATAGAGATTGTCATTAATTACCAAAACCACACTTAGGGCTACATGCACTTTCAGTTATCGCCCCCCTTGGGGTAATGAGCTTGCGTGTTGCACTAGACAGAATCCATGGATCCTACCAGACGTTAATTTGTGACCCCGTGCCAACTCACAAAATGCACCCTCTCTCAAAAATCTGACTACCAGCTACGATGCTCTGCCAGGTGTATGATGATCTACTCTGTGGACCTGCCTTCAAAATATTTCCATCGGGATAATGCTTCATGCTTAAGACATGTGCACATGAAGAATCTAGGTTCTGGATGTGTCACCAACATTGCTTTACTAACATAGCAAAATTAACACTATGAAGGTCCCTGAAACCCTTTCCACCCCTCTCCTTCGGTATGCACATTTTCCACCACGCGAACCAATGCATTTTGTTCTCCACATCATTATTTTCCGACGAAAACCCTGCGATTTCATCTATAATTTCCATGTAGATACCTTTTGGTTGGTTGAATGCTAACATTGCGTAAGAAGGGATTACCCGCGCCACTGCTATAAATAAGATCTCCTTCCTGTGAAGTGATGTCATCTTCTCTTTCCCACTTTCAACCGTTGGCACAATCAGTCATGAAGGTGTTGAAACCAGTTGCTCCT
The DNA here is from genome assembly GCA_000582825.1 of Hordeum pubiflorum. Lineage (NCBI taxonomy): Eukaryota > Viridiplantae > Streptophyta > Magnoliopsida > Poales > Poaceae > Hordeum > Hordeum pubiflorum. The sequence goes on from CBMN010037785.1 coordinate 7,185, forward strand.
ATAAACTTTGACAACAGTAGGGAGGCCTATGTGCTTATTTGACAATGCCTTTGTTACGATGTTCAACTCCTAACACACTTCTTCTCTCACTCCAACCCTGGTATTTGGGCTGAAAAATACACTCGATTTTGCCACACTCACTACTTGCCCCGTGCTCTAACAATAAACGTCCAGGACACGCTTAATGGTGCTTGCATTCATTAAATTAGCCTTCGTTAGAATGAGAGAATCATCTACAAATAGTAGATGGGAAACCGATGGGGCATTCCTGCTAACCCGAACACCTTCAATACCACATGTATCCTCTTCATGTGATAACAGACTAAAGAGACCTTCCACACATATCAAAACTAGTTATAGAGAAAGTGGATCACCTTGTCATAGGCCCATGGTCTGTACAAATTTCTCAGTTTCAGTATTATTAAATCTCACATTATAGGTTAACGATGAAACACACTCCATAATCAGCTCAATCCATTGCCCATCAAACCCCATTCGTTTCATCGTTCTCCTGAAAAAGTTCCATTCTATGGGGGTCATATGCTTTGTGGAAATCGAGCTTGACCACACAGTAACCATTCATCCCATGTGACTTTTTCTTTATAGCATGGAAACTTTCATAAGACACCAGAATGTTAACAGTTTTAAGCCGGCTAGGGATGAGTGCACTCTACACCAGGGATATGATTTGTGACAAAATATGATCTTGCCTGGTCACCAACATTTTTTATATTATCTTATATACCACATTAGAAAGACTGGTCGATTGGTACTGCATGATAAGTTCAACGGTTTCCAATTTGGTTGAATTCCACCCATCATGAATTTTCTTGCCGTTTATCGCCCCCAATACTTCACTTGCCAACTCATCACCCAGAAGATGCCATAATCTTTTGAAGAATATGGCGCGTAGCCCATCAGGCCCTAGCACTTTCATGTCCCTGTTCTGGAACAAGGCCTTCTTGAAATCTTCCAGCTTATAATGTGGGACCAAAAGCATTTCAGAGGTAACGGACGGCCTAACTGAGACCAGAATGTTGGGATCCGTAATACCTACCAAAAATGAGAATGATCCTTTAAAGTAATCAGCTATTAAAGGGTTAAGACTATAGCTACCTTCCACCCTAGCACAATTCTCATTCTTTAATTGCTTAATCAAGTTTTTCCACCTTGTGGCTCCGGCAAAATAGCGAAAAAATGTAGTATTCCGATCACCATGGTGGAGCCAATTTGCGCAAGCTCTCTGAGCCCAAAGAATCTCTTCCTATTCATGGAGATTATCAATCAATACAGTCAACTGCCTTTGCTTCATGCGCAACTCAGTCGAGCGTCCCAAAATGCATCTTCTTACGCACAAACTCAAATTTCTCTTTTGTAGAAGGGAAGAGACCGCGCTACTTTGCTTTCTCCCATGATGTTTTCACAACCCCCTCGATAGATTCTGCAGTCAACCAACGCGCCTCAAATCTCAGCACCCTATTCGGCTATTGGGCCACGGCACGCGCTAGCCATTCAGTATCCAGATAGATTGGTCTATGGTCTGAATGCCCATAGTCTAGGTTATGTAATCCCACCAACAGATGTATGGGGCTCCATCCTGTATAACAAATGGCCATGTCAAGCCTTTCCCAAATTCTACCACGATACCATGTGAATTTATCACCTTCATACCCTACATCCTCTGGAGAGCAGTCAACCAATGCATCCTGGAATGCCTAGAGGTCTGCTCGATGCCTAGGATCACCCCCTTCCTTCTTTGATGAGAGTAAGATCTCGTTCAAGTCGCCTATGATGACCCACGGCAACTTTGCTTGGCCATGCAAGTCTTGCAACATGCTGTATGTGTGGTCTTTATTATCCCAACGGGCTCACCACCGATGTCAGTCATCTGCCAGGTATTTCCATGCTTGTCTTCCATTGCCGTACCAATGTAATCGGATGTCGTAGTCTGTGAGCAGATCCTAACCTCCTTCTTGGAGACTAGTAACCAACCCCACTCCTCCCATCGCTGCTAGGAGCGATAATCATATGGTCCATATGAAGCTTCCTCCTTAAGTTTTATGCCCTTGTGTCATCCAGGTGTGTTTCGGACAGAAAGAATGCATCCGGATTATGTTGCCTATGGAGACCCAGAAGCAAGCGAACTGCCGGGGCACCACAGAGGGCCCGACAGTTCCAACTGATGAGTTTTATTCTGTGATACCCTGGTTTTTCGCACTTTTCTTTTCAAAAACTCATTTGAATTTCTTGAAAATTTCGAATTGGATTTTCATTTGAATGGCTCTATGGACTTGAAACTTGGGAATAATTTTTCTTTTCTGTTCCCAAGTAAATTCAAGCTTTCAAAAACTTTCCCAAGTCATTCCATTTCCACTCTAGCCCAACCCCAATTTTTATTCCAACTAAATATTACTTTTTCTATTTAAAGGAACAGTCCTTTTTGCCCTAGGTTGTGAAGCAACCTTATACCAAATTTCAGACAAATCCATCAATCCATGTGAGTAAAGCATCAAAACCTAGTTTCTGGATCAACTTTACAGTTGGGAAGGAACTATGTTCAAACTTTGTCTAAATGCTCTGAACTTTCTCCTGCAGAGGCACCTTTCTACCCCATTTCCATATGACAAAGTTCTAGCCTCAATTCCCCAACAGTTTTATCCCACTAACTTGTTAAAGTTTCTATCCAGAAACTATTTTGGATGGGATTGATCGACTCAAGGTATATCTAGCCATTTTAGTGTCATGGGCTCACTATTTGATCTTAGGTCGGCACCCTAGACCACCTTTGCCAGGCCTGCATGCCCTCGGTGCGCCAGTGCACGCGGTGACCGTGTGGCCGGCATGCCAACAGCACGCTCTGCGCATCGGGTCACTTTGGCCAGGCCAGCTCCGGCCACCGCAGCGTGTCCTTTGGTGCCGACATCATCGCCACGGCACACGTAGCCCCTCGAGATCCCTCTCCTCCAACCGCGAGAGCTGCCGGATGCGGCCAAGCCCGGCACTGTGGCTGCCGTACGGTGACTGTGGCCAAGCTGGCTGGATGCTTCCCTGTTGATTCGTAGTTGTCACCTTAACTCCCCTAGCCGCTCTAGTCCCGTTGCCTAGCTTCGAGCCAGTCATCTTGCCGTCCTTGTCCCGCCAGGTCAACCATGGCGGCATCCGGCCACGGCCATCCTCTCCTGCCTATAAAAGCTGCCCCCAACTTTGCCTCTCCTCACCACTCACCCAAGCCCCTCCTCAATCGATCGCCGGAGCAGAGAAAACAGCCGGGAAGCTCTTCTTCCCTAGCTCCGGTAGAGGGCTCCGCTGCTCTGGCCTCTCCACCACTAGCCACCTCCGGTCCACCCCAGCTCCAACCAGCCACTCCCCTGAGCTCCTAGCAACCTGCTGGTCCTCCCAAACTGCTCTGTTGCTCGAATTCCCACCGGAATCATCGGTTGCGTTGACCCCCGTAGGGCGCCGCCGCCTGAGAGCAAGGGGCCGACATCGTCTGACCACCTCCCGATGTACCATGGGTACTAGGAGGTTCCCGGTAGTCCACCGGATCCATCCCGACCATCTCCCTGGACCACCGCTACCTCTATGCCAGCATGCCGTCACCGGTGAGCCTCCCCGCCTCTATCTCGCTATCTCTCTCTCTCCCTCTCTGTTTAAAACTGATAGGGTGACCCCACCTGTCAGCGGTTCAACCCGCTCCTGAATCATTTTCTAGTGAAAACGCATTCGGGAAATATGCCATCGATGTGGCCTTTCCAAGAATTTCTGGAATTTCTTTTAATTCAATTTAAATACCCGTTTGACTCAACTTTTACAAGCCACAACTTTTAAACCACAAGTCGATTTGAGTTGAAACTTTTTGCAACATTTTTCTGTTGAACTTCTTTATTTTCTGGTAAAGTTTGGTGTTTTTATGATCTGTACAGGCTTTCTGGATAAATAAAAATGCTTTATGTGATATTTACGTTTACTATTTAAAAATAATTCCAGAGAGAATTAAGTCGAGTGGTAGAGACCAGGAGTGTTTTCAAACTACCCAGGGGCAAGGTAAGCCACACCCTCCATTTGCATGATTGCAATGCAATGCCATGGTTTAAATAATAGAACTTGGTTTAATTTAAATTATTTAGAGTGATTTATTCTTGGCAATATTTGGGGTAGTACTTGAATAGTCCACTGCCATGTTAATGTTTGGATTGAATATTACTAGCTTCATACAAGTTGATATTGCCATGTCACCTTTGGATCAGTAGGATCAATAGCTACATTGTCAATATGAGGTACTTGGTATTTCACTTATTGGAGTAGTAGAAATGACATGGTTGAATTATTCATTGGATTATTTAGTCGGTATTGCTATGACTCGGATCAAAGGTGGACAAGTGATATTGGAGGAATTGGTTATGATAGAAATAACCTCGGGATAAAATTCCATTATTCATTGATCAAGTGCCGCTGAACCAAACTTTTCAGTGCAGCCACATTTGCCTTTATGGGAAGGTCCTAGCTTAGTCTACTGCTATGCCTTTTATCGGTATCACCAAAGAGGGGAGATTATGCGTGTGTGCTACCCTGATCAGGTAGGCGGTGATAATCTTGTGAGCCCGAGTTATATGGATCCAGGGGTCCCAACGGGGACAGTTTGGTTTAGCCTCGAGGTGGCAGGTGTCATGAGGACACAGGGGACACCCAGGACATGACCCGGGGGGTATGTCGGTGATATGGTAAGAGTGTCATGAGGTAGACAAGTTTTGTTGGAGCAGCCCTAGTCCACCCTTGGGGTAAGAGTCCCAAGGTATTGGATGAAGAGCTCCATAGTGTGGGTAAACTGCGCAACCTCTGCAAAGTGTTCGAATCTATTCGAATAGCCGCATCCACGATATTGGACACATTTCATACTAAGTTACGCTATCTGATCAACACCAGTGATGGAATGACTTATCAGGATGATTGGTGAAGTAAGAGTCTGGCAGAAAGCCGGTGATGACCATTGGATGATTTTGAGGTGATCACGGGGTGATCACGATGATAAATTGATTGACTGGATAGTCAACAGTCAGATGGTCCATGTGACCTTAAAAGATGGTTTATATACAACTAGTTTAGAACATCATGCTTATTATTTTCTTCCACACTCGTAATACTTGCTCATAACTTAGCCTGTTAATGCTATGTTATTATTTTGCCATGATGCTTTTGGTTGTTGTGAGCTTGCGAG